>SNQJ01S0025680.1:72700-96855 GCA_010110895.2 Picea sitchensis
GACTAGGTCCACTATATTATTAAATAAGGCCCACTATGGTAGTTAGATATAATAAATGGGTAATTAGATATAATAAATGTAAGAGGACTTCCTAGAAGGTTCTACTTCTAGAAGATTCCTCCTCTAGAATGTTCTTAGGTGATAGTAGCACTATATAAATGGGTTCAATAAATGTGATGAGACATGAATAGAAGTATTGTATTTGGAGTAGTAGCTCAGTAGGAGGATTCCCCCTCGAAGAGGCAAGTGAATAGGAGAGGATCCCTTCCATAATAGGATCCATTGTATGGTGTTGCCCTACCTCAAGGGTTTTGATATAATAAAGTGTGGTTTCTTATATATTGCTTAGTGGATCTATTGTGTATTTAGTATTTGTGGTTATTATATTGGTAGATCTATTTAAGTTCTTAACAAGTGGTATCAGAGCACTTTCCTTGGTAGACATTGTGGGCAAATATTTTTTATTTTTGCAGATTTTTTTTTTTCAGAGAAGAAAAAAGAGGGCCACGACATTCTAGAAATTTTCGATATATTTTTGTGAAAAATTTGCAGAATAAAGTTGTATATCTGATTTCCTGTCAGAAAAACACCCAATTTTAAAAAAAATATCGTCCGAAACAGAGTCCGGGAAGTCAAGATATTGAAGTTTTAAAATCTACAATTTTTCAGGGTTTTTTCGGTGGATGACGACGTGAATTTTTTATATTTATGTAGCAGATGGAGGCTGAATTTTCCCAAAAAAATTACATATCTGAGTTCCTCTCACAAATTCACCCAATTTCAAAAAACAAATCAACCGAAATGGAGTCTAGGAAGTGAATTTATGAGCATTTTAAATTCAACAGGTTTTTAGGGTTTTTTTCAGAAAAAACCGTGATTTTTTGTTGCAACTTATTGTCCTATTTTTTGGGTTTTTTCATGACGGATGTGGGACCAAAGGGTTCATAGGGTGCTCAGATGTCTAGTTTTCCTTTCAAACCCTGAAATAAATTCTTGAATCATTCAAAGCCCAATTCTTTCACACATTGGATGACAGATTGAATGCATTTGTAAAAGGTCTCACAAACGACCTCAATGATAGTTTTCGTAGTATTCAAGATTCATTGGATAAAATGTAGGAGAGATTTATTATGGATGACCTCAGGGATGAATATAATCAATAAATATATGCTTGATATGATTTGGAGGCTGATTGCGATGATTGGTATATGAATAGTTGTCATTTACGGGATGACAACCACTTTCATATTTTATTTGATGACTCTAATCCACCTTCTGTAGAGAGCATCAATGTGACAAATCGAGAGCCAATGATTATTACCAGTGTCCATCTTGCATATTCTATAGTGGTATTCTTCCTTCTAGATTATGCTACAACCCTTTCCCACTATGTGGATGGATATTCTTATTTGGATCCACATGACAGGTGTCAGTCTTTGGAGCATCATTTTGAGTTGGTTATTGGGTTCTAAAATCTTCCACGTGGAGTTCAAATGAGCACTTGGACATGGGACCCGGGCTTACAATGGTGGTTGGACTGCTTTAGCATGGTGGCTTTTCTTTCTACATGGGACCTTGGTTCTCTAGTCTTCTTCAACATTATGGTCCACAATTATCCATGAGATCCTGGTATATGGTTGTACATCAAGCGTTGAGGACAACCATTTCATAAGGGGGATGGAATGTAAGGTAGCTAGAAAGGTAGTGGGGGGGCCCAGAGGGCCCATAGTGATAATAGTGGAGGTCATTCAATGTAAGGTGGACTAGGTCCACTATATTATTAAAATAAGACTAGTGGTAGTTAGATATAATAAAATGGGTAATTAGATATAATAAATGTAAGAGGACTTCTTAGAGGTTCTACTTCTAGAGAATTCCTCCTCTAGAATGTTCTTAGGTGATAGTAGAACTTATATAAGGGGGTTCAAGCAATGTAATGAGACATGGCCGAAAAGTATTATATTTGGAAGTGGCTCAATAGGAGGATACCCCCTCAAAGAGACAGAGTGAACAGGAGGGGATCCCTTCCATAATGGGATCTATTATGCGGTGTTGCCTACTTGGTTTGGTAATATTATAGTGTGGTTTCTTCTATCTACTTTGTGGATTCTATTGTGTATTCAATATTTGTGGTGATTTATATTTTTTGGAAATTATTTAGGTTCTTACTTGTAACTCTGTGATCTTATCAATGGTGGCATCACGTTCAAGGATAAATTCGTGAGTCTTGGACCTGAGACCAATCTCCACAGAGATCCACCTGGGATCACAGAACAAGCAGAGTGGCGGGGCTTCTCTTTCCCTAGTTTTTAGAGTGTTGAATGGACAAAAGAAGAAGAATGATATACTTACTTGTAAATGCTCCTTGTCTGCATTTGATCCTGCATTTCTGCTCTGATGCTCTTCGCGTTGTCCAATCCACAACAACACAAACCAATCACAACAAAAGCATTAATATGTGCAAAACTCTAAACTATACGTGATCAAGGAATCATGTAAGATAGCATCATCATTATGGGAAAGGGACATACTCATGTATTATATTAAATGAAAGAGAAAAATACAGCCTGAGTCTTGATGTCGTAGATCCCCTTTCAACTGACTTCTAGCTTTGGTACACACATTTACTCATCATGCATGAAGAATTTCACTAAGTATAATAACCTTGTGGCTGTCTCTATACTGGCTGCTGACATCAATTCTCCATCAATAAACAATCCTCAATATCTTACTCTGCTAATTTGCTGCAAACATTTCCATGAATCACCCTTTCAATATATAGGAAAGGATTAGTGGATTTACTTGGATAGAATGTAATCCCAAATGTCACGGAATTCATGAACTTACCAACCATTCGAACTCCAACTCATCCTTCTAGAAGATTCCTTCTAGAAGGTTCGAGAGCTATCGTTCTCCATTAAGGGTACATTTCCATACCACGACCATTGACTGCAGTCACGGAAGGTCGATCTGATTGAATCGACTGCGGAAATCAAACATTTCCGCAAGGCAATATATATGCAGCCTGCGTACTGTTTCCAAAAGAGTGATTTTGAGAGTTTGACAAGTGTAACTTTCTTCATGAAATGATCTTAAAGAAGAGCTAAGATCTTCTATCATTATGTCATTATCATGTCATCATCTTGATAACCAAAAATGTGGATAGCGTGGAATGCCCCCAAAGGTCGAGTGGAGCCGGTGGCCGATTCGAAGACTTTGTAAAGCTATATGTATTAATGTCCAAGAACCAAAAGCACATCTACCGGAGACCTGCGAACAATCAAGCATGACGGAAATTATCATATGATATATACCAATTACGAGGTAGGCATTCCCATACTGGATCATGGAAGTACGATGGCCGTCATAAACCAAAGGCATGGCCACCAATCATACCTTTGTGGATCCATGAAGTCATGTCAATCATAGCCGCGACCATAGTGCAACTGTGGATGTGTGCGACAAATTTGTAATCAATACGACATAGCCACGAAAATACAGTGGATCTATGTGTGTATAAATAATACATACTCCATCATAGCACGGATTATAATGATAATATCGAGGGTCTTCAATCCATCACCCAAAGTGCGAATCTGACCATGTGATTACATGTGTTGAAGTCCGGACATGGTAGAAACCACTTGATTACCGGTCATTGAGTGTATACCCGTTAACAGAATTGAGGGAAATCACCATTAATGTCAATGACCCCCAAGGTACTATAGTACAATGCATCGACTATGAATAAATGAGTCGAAGTCAAAAATTGGCCGGAATCTTTTCGTCGGGGATCAATGATGTAAATCAACGACCGGCTGGCTTTCATTGAGGCATGCAAGCTCTAAGGTACTAAAGATTTCTAAGTCTTAATCCCGGATAGTAATGGCGTGTCGTGAACAAGACTTCGTCAGGAGGAGGAATATGATGTATCCCCATCGGTGACCGCGAAGCGAGTAGCGAGTTTGAAAGTGGGAAATAGAGTATGGCCTTAATTAGGCGTGGACGGAAGGCCGATGCTTGAATGAAGACCACAGCTGGGATGGCCGACTCAATAGGGTTTCAAATGGGCTGACTCTTGAACATATGAATGACCACCACGACCAATGATTTGGCAGCAGTGACTCAAAGACGATACATGGAAGACCTTGTAATTAAATCGAGATGAGGAGACAAATGGATTTCCCGAACCGGCTCCAAATGATGAATAAGGGGGTGTCATGTTCAAGGCGACACTAACTACCAATTAACACAAAAGCAGAAATATATC
This sequence comes from Picea sitchensis, assembly GCA_010110895.2. Lineage (NCBI taxonomy): Eukaryota > Viridiplantae > Streptophyta > Pinopsida > Pinales > Pinaceae > Picea > Picea sitchensis. Next base: position 76,971 of record SNQJ01S0025680.1, read on the forward strand.
CCTTTTCCCAAATTTTCCCCACCATTGTTGGCAGGTACCTCTTTATTTTACGCCAAGCAGAAAGTCACATATGCTTGTTGATATAAGCTCATCCGCCCGGATGAGTCCCTCCGAATATTTTTAACGAACCCTAAGAAGGGTGGTTCGATCCATCAGGTCTATCAATGTTTGTTTACTTGAGTCCAGAGATAGGAAACTCGGGGGTTTTCATGTTTGAGAGTCTGAAAAACGCGAGGAACTCATGTCCCCATATGGGTCTTTCAATGTTTTGTTTATGAGTCAAAGAGAAAACTCAAGGGTTTTCAAGATTATAGAGTTTGGAAAAACACTCAAAGAACTCTCGATTCCTTTTTTGATGCAATAGTCCAACGAGACGAAAAGGGTTCAAACTATCGCTTCGAAGGACGGTAACTTCAAATACTTTAACGAGTGTGAAAATAGAAGTTAAACAGAGCAATCTTTTCATGTTTAGAAGTCACGAAAAGGGCTTAAAGAGGACTCTAGGGGTTCGCATTATAACCTTCACGGAGTCGAAAAAGTGATAAAAGTATACCAGTTACATTCTCATTGATTTAAGAGAACGAGAAAAAACAAAGACTAAGCTCGGGATTGTTTTCATTTTACACAAGCACAAAACAAAACAAAACTATGCTTGGGATAGATTTTATTTTACACAAGCTTAAAACTAAACAAAACTATGCTTGGAGTAAGTGGTTTCATTTTCCTGAAGCAGACCATGAAAACTATGCTTGACTTCCCAACTATGGTTGGTATAGCCCCCGACTTAAAGGGATCAAATTCCCCAAGCCGTTTCATCCAACTGCAAGGGAGAATGAAAATAATCTTCAAATAGACGAAGAGACGACTCAAATGGGGAGAGCTATTTCGTTTTAGCAGGCTTGACATAGAAACAAGGAACTATGCTCGTAACCTACATTTCATTTTTTTGGGGTTTACTTGTCTCAGAGATGGAAAAACTATCCTCAAAAATCCAATTTCAAACCCTAGACCTCTGTTTCATTTTTTAATGAGGTTTCATCAGAGACATAAAACTATCCTCGAAATATACGTTTCATTTTTTTTCTTGAGGTTTCAGCGATTTTAAAAACTATCACCATTTGTTTCCATTTTCATGGGGTTGCCTTGAGATCAAAAACTATCCTACGTAACCCTCTGTTTCATTTTTTAAGGGTTGCCGCGAGAATACGAAACTATCCTCGTAACCTCTGTTTCATTTTTTAAGGGGCTTGAAATCAGAAAACCATTCTCAAATATTCTCTTCTTGATCACTGCTTCTAAGAGGACAGTGCTCTAGAAGGGAGTTTTGAGCATGGTTTTTTGGTTTCATTTTTTAATGAGCTTGAAATCAAAACCGTATCCAAGGCACTCTCTTCTTGATCATGGATTCCAAGAGAACAATGCTCTAGAATGACACCATGTCAAGGACAAAACTTGGTCGCAGCTTGAGGTCTTCATTGGAAGGAAGAAACACACTGGAAGGACACCATGTGAGGTTAGATAAGTTAAGAGATGGGGCTCTAACAACCCTATCGAAAAAATCACCATGTCAACCTCTTTTGGATCTAGGTCATGGGAAATTGAAGCCCGCAGGAGACAACGCCACATAATTGACCTTTGACGAGGTCTTTAATGCACGTCATATAAGAACCATTCAGGAGGCAATCCAGGTGGGGTCAATAGATAGAAAGTTGATCAATAGTCACAACTCATCCCTCACGATGGAAAGATATCACACGCGAAAAGAGTAGACACAATGGCTTTCATGGAATAAACATAATCCTACATGAGTAAAAAGAAAAATCAAGGGTCTTGGACTACCATGACATCGATGAAGACCGTTTTCCCTCCCAAAGTTATAGGAAGGTCCCGAGGAAGGGTCCCTAAAGATTGACTAGTTCTTCTATTAAAGCTAACAGAGATTACATTGTAACCAGTTACAGAAGTGGAGGACGAACCAAAGATTGCCAAGCAATAGAAAACAAAATACTAACAAACGCACCTTAATCTATCAATGTCTAAGGAACATCCCGACCATAAACCTGTTTTGTAATCTGGAAAGGAATGTATGAGGGAAGACGAGGTTTAGTTAGTACATCCCAATCAAAGCGGATGGCCTCATTACTTGGAGGGTTCCGGAGAAGGATGAATACGACACGGTAGAAATTACGTATCAACCGAGAAAGCATTAGGCGGTAGATTGACTCGAGTGGGAGAGTAGGATCGACCGATGGAGAGATCCAATCGACCACTTGGGTTTCATTGAGGGGAGAATGGGGAATTGATGAGTGGAAACGGTTCGACCGCTTGGGTTTCACTCTGGAGGTGGGGTTGATAGAGGATGGGATCGGATCAACCACTTTGTCAAGCAGTTCAACTAAAAGATGTGACAGTTGACAACATGATCAACGGATTATTTGGAGTGATCATTCCATCAACTGGTGGAATTAGATAGAAAGCTGCGATAAGCGGTACGAGTTGAGAACGTAAGCAGTCATGTCTTCCGATAATTCCGGGGCGCTAACTTCCATACAAGACAAAGGTAAGTGAGATGAATTCAGCACACTTAACATGCGAACTTGACTCTGCTGCTTCTTCGCGATTATAAGTGACTGGATTGTGAGGAAAGTCATCGGCATGTTGTTGAGGAGGAGCTAGCGATGGTTGGCGAGGATGTAGATATACTTCTATAACCTTGGATAAACCAGGGCGATCCTTAAGAAGATGGCTACCCTTACAAAGCCGCAAGGGTACTTGGAAAAGCTACGGTTGTTTGGGTGATATTAACATCATCAACACTCCCGACTACAGTGCTCGATGGCGGTTGTTTTCCAACATGTTTCACAGCGGTGGTTGGAGGTTTGATCCTTGCTTAATTGCTATGCTTATTCTTCCCTTTTCTTCTTCTTCTTATTCACCGAGTTACTAAGGTTGAGAACTTTTACTTGAAGAGATGAAAATGGAAAAGCTGACTTCTAGCCTTGAGAGGTGAAGACATATTGGTGAAAGAAGGTGAAGGATCAACATAGGGTTGATGCTCTTGGGGGAAGTGCTACGGTAGGCACTTGCATTGAGATTACAGTGGAAAACAACCATGCTGGGCAATCACTATTGTGAGACACAGGCTCAAAGTGGCGATGTGAGGAGGACCAATGTTTCCGTGAAGGAAAAACAAAGAGTTCCCCTGGACGGGAGTTCCTTCGTTGGTCATTCGGGGAAGCCAGCGCCATGAAAACAAGAAATCTGATAGAGTCCTCTAAGGAAAACAAAGCGACATAAGCTAAAAATCTAGGAAGCAAGCAAGCAAATAAAACCTTCTCACAATGAACACACCAGTTGGTGATGAAATACAACGTCCCGAGAACAAAGTAAAGAAGAGGTTGATATAGAGCGGGTGGAAAATTTATTTTGATGACCTGCTTAACGGACTTTACACCACAGTGCAAGCTCCCACATGTCGTGGGTATACCTTCCAAGGAGCTCCAGTGAGTTTGATCAACGTCAATTCAGGTACCATGAGACTTTCCCCTCCACAGTCCTTCGTGTAAAGAACCTAGAGATAGGCCACTAAAGGTTACCACTGACAACAACGGTCTGACTGGGGGAGCAGGTCGTGGAGTCGAATCCACACACAAAGGCGAGGAATTATCAGGCCAGGGAAACCAACTCAGAGCTTCCCTCATAATTTTTGGGTATACCTCTGAGTGATCCCAGTAATACGTGCAATCTGCGATAATAAATAGCGAGGGGTTAAGTAAACTGCGCCAGCACCAATGCGACCTAGTACTTAACCCTTGTGTTAGAAGGAACTTCCCGAGGACAATATGTTGCCAATGGGTTAACTCTCCTATCACAAGATACTATGTTTGTTTTGCAGCTTTGGAAAGTTATCTTTCACACCTATTCCAAATCCCTACAACTAATCTACATTAGATTAGTTGTAGGTTTGCTACCGGAAAAGATAAAAATGTCTAATCAATTTTATAAAGCTTTATTTATGGCTGTTGTTACTCCAAAGGAAGATGGCGTGGACAATATGGTGTTTTGACCGACTCGAAAAAAGTATGCAAAGATATGAAGATGCACAATCTTTTCATTCGATGAAATCTAAGCTACGAGGAAGGAGAAAGCATTTATCATTTCCATATGCACAATGTCCCCAAAATATCTTAAACTCATCAATATCAATCGTACCAGTTAGCTACTTCAAATGCAAAGATGCCTCCAATCTAAACAAAGAAATTAAATCTTTTTTGTTTTAAAGATTTCACTAAAAACAATAATGAACTTTCTTGAAACAAAACCCAAACTAAAAGTTTTCTTTTAAAGCGAACTATTTAGAAGAAATCAGATCTTTCACTAAACAATTCTAAAGAGAAACAAACTTTTGTAGTTTCAAAACCCAACAGTAAGGAGACTAACCTTTCAGAAACAAACAAAGAAAAAGTGGCTAAAGAAACTCAAATGATGTCAAATTGGTAAATAGATCGATATAGGCTCCAAAGTTCAATCCAGTTATTCAACAAAGGTTCTTAATGTAAGTAAATGAAAATTGTCTTTTGAAACAATAATCAACTAAGAAACACCAAACTCTTAACTTCCAATCAATCGATCTTCCAACCAATACAACACATTCAACCTCGTGTCAAAGAGAGGAAAAATGCCAATAAAGGCTAAGGATGAAAGTCAGTGACCAAAGCAAGAACAATCTTAAGAACCTAGATCAGATCCGACAAGCAAATGAAGAAAAAAATAAGTAAACCCAGTGATATGAAGTGTCAAAAGACTTAAATCAACCTTCTTGTGAGCTATTGGAAAAGTCAAAACTTGAATTCAAAAGATTTTTCAAAATCTTTCCTTGAGGGCAAGCCTTGAACCTGGTCTTGAAGACCTATACGGTTTCCATGATCCTAGTTAGTCTGGAATGCGTACTCCCTCTTAGACTATATATATATGCAAGGTCGGAAACCTGAGGAACTCCCTTGGTATTTGTCAATAGATGCGGTCTGGAAATCTCGAAAATATGGAAAAAATTTCAAATCAAGCACAATCTAAAATGGATTGGTAACCCGAAGGAAGGTTAATACCAGGGGTATCCTAGAGGGCTTCAGTTCTAATCCCGGGGAAAAGAAAAAGGCAATAGGAGCAAATGGCCACAAGAATCAAGAAACCAAAAATAGGGGATGATTCCCCGATTGGAGTGTAATTTTGTTCAAGGACAAATTAGTGAGTGTGGACCACGGTTAATCTCCACGGATCCACCGGATGCAGAACAAACCAAATATTGAGAATACTACTCTTTCCCTAGTTTTTAGAGTGTTGAATGGACAAGAGGGAAGAATGATATACTTACTTGTAAATGCTTTCCCTTGTCTACATTGATTACAAAGCTGCCTTTCACGATGTACTAAGTTGTCCAATCACAACAACACAAACCAATCACAACAAAAGCATTAATATGTTCAAAACTCTAAACTATACATGTGATCAAGGAATCATGTAATAAGATGACATCATCATTATGGGAAAGGGACATACTCATGTATTATATTAAATGAAAGAAAAATAAACTGAGCCTTGATGTGGTAAGATCCCCTTTCGACGGCTTCTGGCTTTGACACACACACATTTACTCATCATGCATTGAAGAATTTCACTAAATTATGATATGCTTGTGAACATTCTCTGTCTGTTGTGACATCAATTCTCCATCAATGGCTCCTGTCCTCAATATCTTGCTCTTGCTAGTTTGCTACCAAGTATTTCCATGAATCACCCTTTCAATATATAGGAAAGTTGGTGGATTACTTGGATAGAGATGTAATCCCAAGATATCGGAGATTCATTAATTTGCCAACAATTCGAACTCAAACTCATCCTTCTAGAGATTCCTTCTAGAAGGATCGAGGCTATCCATTTCTCCATTCAAGAATCGTTTCCTTGACCATTGACGCGATCAGTCAATCAGGAGCGTATATATCTGCGACTGCGTCTTGTCTTCAAAGAGTGATTTTTGGCCGACAAGTGTAACTTTCTTCATGAAAATGATCTTAAAGAAGGGCTAGATCTTCTATCACCATGTCATTATCGTAATGCATCATCTTGATAACCAAAATGTGGATAACATCATCGATGTCCAACATTAGCAATGTGGGTGCTTGTCTTTGTCCCCAGTAATCTCCAACATTAGCAATATTAGGTGCTTGTGCTGTCCCAATATTAACTTTCTTGAGTTTGATTGGTTGTAAAATAAAAGGTAGTTCGACTCTTGGTCCTTCTATGTCTCTCTATCCTTTTGTTTCTGCGATGTTCACATTCCTAGGATCATCGTCTTCATCGACATTGATGTTGTAACATCCTTGCAATTTCTGAAGAGGTGTAGTCCATTCATCCTATTCTTGCTCCACAGGGAGGCTAGGTGCTTCTTCAAAGACTCTCTATCTTACAACATGTAAAGCTTGATCTACCATAGGGTGTTGACTTTGAAATAAAAATGTAGCTGCAAAATTCTGAGTCATACCTTGCCAATATGCAGTGGCGAGGCACAGTTCTGCTTCAAGGTACTAGTTTATAGGCATTGTGTCTAGAGTATTGATGAATTTATGCACCCACTGCTCTTGAGGAATGTTGCTCCAGGCCTCCTCACAACCTCACACATGGTATTTCGAATAGCTTCGACCTGTGTACCTAACTTGGCATCCTTCGACTTGTTCTGAAAATCGCAATGTCATCAAAGTGAGACATTGTATCCAGTTCGTGATGTTTCTTTTATGTGTTCCCAACCATCTTGCTAGAGTAGCTTTCAAAGCCTCGTCCAGTGCCAATAGTCTCTGTTGTACTGGTACAATTTCCTCAAATTATAGTAAGAAATTTTCTAAGTGATTCAAACCATCAAATGTGGGTAAATTACTTACTGTTGTGTCGATCCAACAAATTTCTCTGGTTAGTCTAGCACATCTTCGTGTAGATACTTCATACATTTTATTCTGCCAGTTCTCCAGTACTTCTTCTGAGTCAGATGAAAATGCATTGTCACTTCACTATCTTAAATTCCCATATGTTGTAGGATTAATGTAATCATGTTGTCTTACTATTAGTTTGTATATATTTTCCAACTCATATGTGCGGTCTTCTTCTCTGATGGGATCTGTGTATCTGGGACCTTCATCAGGATCCATAGATGAGATGACCCTAAATCCATCACCTTCAAACTTCATTCTTCTTTTCTTCAAGTCGACAATAGTAGAATTGTTGAAATCCTAATCAATTCCTAACAGTGCGGGATACATAAAGTTATCATCAACTATCTCAATCACCTCAAAGTCCACAAATATTCTGACCCCATCGATGTCCACAGGGACATGTTCCAGTCTTCCGAAGGGGCTCACAGCCTATTGATTGACCATCCTAAGCCTGATGGGGGAATAGATCAACTTAGGTTTTCCCATCAATTCCTAGGTCTGCTTCATCATGACATTGACCTCCAACCCTAAGTCGAGGACCACATAATCTATATCGTAGTCTCCAATTTGAGCATTAAGGTGTAGTTTCATATTTGTCCTTCTCTTTTTGGATAGTTGATGTACTGCTTTATTCAGTAGAGGATCTACCCTTCCTATCTCATACTATTTTATCAAACTATGTGGCTCTTGTACAATTCTCTCATCCTTTATCAAATTAATGCAAGTTCATAAGAATTCCATGAGCTTACTTACCTCTTTTCCTTCTCTAGGTGAAGCAGATTGATCAAAGGCTAGGGGCATTCCAAATTATCTCACTTCTGGTTGTGCCTTTGAGGAAGAGGCTTGATCTCTTCCAAACTCTTTTCTTTCCTCTTCAAATGTCTTCTTCTCTCTCTTTGGATCAAACTCTTGTCTCTTCTCCATAGATTTTATGATTCCTAATTATTTTGTAGTCTTCCCTGGGGTCACCCTGTCTTCTCCTGTAGCAATGCCTCCTCTAGTGATAACATTGAATATGGGATCTACTCTGCGAGGTTCTGCTGTGATTAGTTGTACTTGTTTGTTTCCTCCTCCTTGTTCCTAAATTTTGGCTAACAACGCAGGGCAATCTTCTATGACATGTTCAGATGAGTTGTAGTAACTGGAAGTGGTACAAGGGTTTTGACAGTCCCTTGCCAAATGACCTAGCTATGCACAGTTATAACAAATGATCTGACCTTGACCTCGACCCATACCTCCTCCTCGTACTCTTCCTTTGAATCCACCATGAGGGTTGAAGTTTCCTCTTCCTGGGGAGTTATACTGCGTAGTTTTCCCTTCTTGTTGTACTTCACCTTGAATTTTGTAGATTTCCCTTGATCTTTCATGCAAGAGGTCATAATCTCTACAGTCCTTCTCATCACGACCCACAAATTTACATAATGTGCAGTAGAGGTTCATAGGTGTCTGAACATACTTTTTCATGTAATAGCATTCTCCAGGGCAATGTCTATTTCTACATGCCTCGCACCAGGGTAGAGTAAATTGCTTCTAAGGGCTTGGAGCTCCAGAAGCCATGTATTTGTGAAATAGGGGACAATTCTCTTTGTCATGGCCTTCTAATTTGTATTTGATACACCACATGTCTTCTCTTTTATGTTTTCCCTTATCCTTCTTCATATCTTCAACCTGTAGTGATAATATAGTTAGCTGACTCAAGATTTGACTCATACCTGAGCTGGATTCTGTCATATGGGTCGACTCTAGTTTCATGGTGATCTCCAATGCCTCAGCCTGCGAAGAAATCTTCTGCTGCATCAGAGGGAATCTGATGTGTGGTATGAGGGAAGCAATGAACCATTCCTTGTTCTTCTCGTCTAGGATCTGAAAACTCAAATGACCTATTAGATTCTTAAACCTCTAATCAAAATCCCAAACAAGTTCAACTACTTTCTTCTTGATTTCTTTCAACTCTGTGATGCACTATGATTCCCAGTTGGGTTTCTTGAATTCAACAATCAACGCAGTCTTAATTTCGTTCAACAGTTTCATCTGGATAACTCCTTGGATGAACTTCATGTACCATCTCAGTGCGCGGTCTCTCAGGGTAGTACTAAACTGAGCTCGTTTGACAAATTTGTTGGTCACATTCTTAATACTCCATACAACTTCACATAGGAACCAATGCTAATCAGGATATTCAAATCCATCTCCTCTAAAGGTGGGTAACCTCATCTCACATGCCATAGATCTTCCTAAGGTTCCTGACTACGTATGCACTGAACCACTTGTACCAATGATCTGAGTGTTCTGATAACTTAGGTTACTCTAGTTACTTAATGTTGTTAAAACAACAGGGGGCATAATAACACTTTCTTCAATAGTCTATGCAATCCCCAAAGTTTCTGACTCTTCTCAGTGAGGTTCTTCAGTATTCTCTTCTTCTTCTGCCCTAACAAACTTTGAATGTTCCTCGTTCAACAACTCTTCTTCTTCTCCACTGTAGAACCCTTCTTCCTATGTTGGTTCATGATTCTTCTCAAACAAGTTCACCAGAGGAACTTCTCTGAAGGTTCTCCCACTGTGCGTGTGTCCGACCTATGTTTCGTTGTCGTTGTCTGAATTCTTTAACATTATATTTTTCAATCAGACCCACTACTATATATTCAAGATTTCTTCTCATGTAATAGCATCTTGATCTCATCTTCAAGAAGTGTACAAATTTTCATCTAGGTCCCTTAAAGAAATATCTATGTGCTTGGCTATATGATTCTACTCTGTCAATAGAAAACTTGGTGATATACCCTCCAATGGTACTATCAAACCAATGATCTACTGCTCTCGACATGGTGTTATCAACTCTTTTGACCTTCTTGATCAACGCTGACATCCAAACCACATACGGTCTAGATATGATCTCAAATTGGGTATTTGCTAATCTAGCCAGCCACTCGTATAACTCCTTATGAATCCCTCCAAAGAAAATCTTGTGTATATCAGTAAAGATATACCTTATTCCTTCTCTTATTCTTCTATCCACTTCTGAATCTCTATCATCAATGGAAACCACCTGAAGATTCCCTCAAGAATATATCGATCATGACAATGGAACCATTTGTTAGCACAAGGCCAGACCCTGGGTTTAGTTCTAACAGCACACCAACAAGCCCTAACTAATGTCCCTTTCGGAAACACCTGTGATGCAGATGTAGTCTCACCCAAAGTAGCAATACGGGGTTGCAAGACACAGGTGTATACAACCAGAGGAAATGCAAGTGGAATCAACGAAACCACACACGGAGATCAGATTATTCTTTCCAAGCATAACCTACTTCGCACAATTATATATTAGATCTAACATACTAATATATCATCATAGTAACAGAAGTAAAGAACACACCATTAATCACTCACAACACAAGATATATGTGGTTCACACTCTCCCTAGGGATATGTCCACAAAACTGTGCTTTATAATATATTAGATGAAAGCATACAGTTCTATCTACACTCTTAGCTTACAGATCTTCTCTATTTCTCTCTTCTCTCTATCTCTCTTCCCTACACACCCAGCTGCAAGGTTGATCTTCACACCCAGCTGAAGATCTTACAATACCAGATGCTCTCACAACACAATACTTCTCTCTCTACATTAACATCAACCACTCTTCCTTACATCAACTAAATCTGAACGAACCCATCCCAGGTCCTCTTGTCCTTTATTTATACATTACAATAGCTCATCGATAGCCTTAGGCTGAAGCCGAGGTGTACAAAACCCTAGATACCAAAACCCTAGGTGTCTAAAACCCTAGGTCAACTTGACCCACATTTTCAGGGCTTCGCCAGCCTATTTTTCCTTCCTTCCCGTGAGGTTCTCCAAAGAATCTACCAGTGGCATTTTATGCTTGCTGAGTTGTCCACGATCCACCTTCCTTGCTGATTTGTCTTCCTCGATCTCCTCATCCAACGACTTGCTTTCTTAGACTTCACTCCATCTTTTCTTCTTCTTTAACCACTTCGACTTGATCTCAGTCAACCTTCCTTCTGCACATTTTGCATTTCTCCTTTTCTTCCATAATATTCACTTTCTTCCATAACCAAGAGATAACATTAACCAAACAAGAAACTAAAATTATTATTATTATTTATGCTTCAAAAATAAGAAACTTGAAAATGAATTCTTTTCTTTTCTTCTAAAGCAAGTAAAAGGGAAAAGTAAAGACAAGATAAGACCCAAGAAACTAACTTCAGGTCTACCATGGATCATAGGGAGTCACTGAAAGAACCACAAAGGATAACACAAAAAAGACTCACAGACTCATTAAAAAAAACCTTCAATGAAAACACAAGCAAAAGAAACTGACATCAAACCTAGGCTCAAAGACTTTGACTATAGAGACCAGGACTAAATCAAGAAACCCCTGAGAATTTAGAATTCAATGAGGGAAGAGGATGACTGCCTCTTCTTGAGAAAAAATGTTTCCTGACATAGGCACGTAACTGACACTTAAGCATCCTACCTATGTAAGCAGGTTTTCCAAAGGTAGGGCGCGTATGTATGCCGACAGACCCACTGCAGGCCGTGTACACCTTTGTAACTTCTCAAAAAATAAAACCAATAGTCAAAGATGACAAGGCAGGGAGTATTTGGATGGAAGACCTCAGTAACTTACAAAGAACTCAAAGAGGTAATTAAACCAATTAAGATACCTAAAGAGATCCCCTAAAAACCCTAGAGTTTCTCCAGTATGGTTGTCAATTCTGCTATAGTGGGAACCCCCCCCACGGACTACACTAAGGTTCTAAAGTGCTAGCAGAGCTAACCGTCTAAAGTCTCCTACTTTTAACAACTATCCCGACAACACCCCACATTCATGCATAAAGTACAAAGTATAGGGATTCGGTAGTCTTACCTTAAACTCTACATCCGATGTCAATCCCTATGCATTCGGTCACTTCTCGACTGCAAATATCCTCCCAAGGCTGACCTGCATTCACCAAAAGACAAACAAGAAACTATGAACATGCATTCTATATATGAATTAGGAGATTAGATGTCATAACAAATTGTAAACCAAACATGAAGATTGAATACATCATATGGTGGGATGGAAAAAGTACTTCTTTATATTAATCTCATAGAGTTACTTACAAAATGAAATCGGTGACTGCTCCTCAAACTCGGTCCTGGGCTCCTCTTCACCAAGCTCCAACTACTTCCATGTATCCTTCTTCTCTCACACTTCTCTCTAGAGAATGGACATAGGCTTATGGATGAGGAAAAAGGCAAGAATAGGGAATTTTGGCTCAAAACTCACAATGTGGTTGCAAATTCTTGGGGCAAGGGGGGAAAGAAAAATGGGCAGAGTTTCATTGTTGCTATGTTTCTCCTTGGAATGAGACCCCAAAACCTCTTTTTATATGACAAGAATATGGTTATTCGGTTGGGTGATGGGATATAGGTGGTCAATTGGTTGGGAAACTACCCAATAGCCCGTAATCTCAATGAATCCCTTGCAAATTTTCGTTTTTTGAAATTTTTTTGGGTATATGTAGGCTATAATGGCACATCTAACGTATGTACATGGGAATTAGTGGTACAACTAGCATACATACATGGGTAGTATTGGTGCAGGGCACGTACATATTCAAAAATTGTGTTTTTAAGAAGAGTTGTTTTGTATTTTCTTGGAAAAAATAGTAAGTAAGATGGTTTGATGCCAGGTCTGCATGTGTGGTGCAATTTAGGGTTATAACACACTAGAAAAGACAAAACACCTTGTTGGTTGGGGCCTTCATAATATTTTCTTTTTTAATCGTGCCCTGGCAGCAAACTCTTTATGGAGAGTTTTGTTGAAGGAAGGTATTTGGCATCAGGTGATCAAGGATAAATATTTACCATATTTTTCAGTGGCTATTGGTGTTAGATCGACATCGCCTCTCCAACCAGTAGCTTCGTAGATCTAGAAAAACTTGTTGAAATATTTACCTCTCATCACTCTTTAGATTAGCTGGAAACCTGGGAATGGCTCCTCCATTTTAATTGGATTGGATAAGATCTTGGGAATCATCAAATCCTCTTTACTATCTACAAAACTACAAGTGGAACTAAAGGAGAAAAACATTCATTATTTATATCAAGCCTCTGCTCAGTCCTATTTGGGTTACATTACAAATCAATGGAAATCCAGTGCATATTTAGATCTCACGAGAAACCTGTCAGTTGAGTGGCATTCTTACTGTAAGGAACTCATTCAATCTGGGATCCAACTCCAGTCTAGAGTGGACTCACTTATCTAGACAGGAGGTGACCACTTTGGTGTTATCACTATTAAAAATGTATATAATTCTTTGGAAAAGTAATACTCGTCGATTCAAGGAACAAGATGACAAATATAGCTTTGGTCATGGGACCTGACATACAAAATCAAACTCTTTACATGGTTGGATTTAGAGAATAAAATTCTAACTTGGGAAAATCTGAAGAAAAAAAAAAAAGAGGCCGAGAAGGACTAATCTTTTGTCCTTTGTGCAATAGGGATGAGGAGACAGTCTTTCATTTATTTGTAAGTTGTTCTTTCACATGACAATTTTGGAAATCCTTGTCAATTGTTTTCAACTTTGTTACAGTTTGGGGTGGTAGCACTCTAACAAATTGTGTTGAAAATTAGCCTAAGTTGGAAAAAACTCAACACACACTTCCCTCATTGACTTACTAGTATATTTAGTTGGAAAGGAACAAGTGTATCTTTGAATCCCTCTTAACTACAATTCAGGGAGTTGTTTTTCAGATCCGAGGAATGGTGGAAGCTACTAGTGCTCGATATCCTCAATCACATTTTCTCAAAAGGAAAAAGAAAAAACCTGATCTCATTATGCATAATATTTGCTGGTTCAATGGTGCTACTCAAAATAATGGCACTCTGAGTGGAGTTGGGCGTATCATAAAGACTGCAGGGAACAATATCTACAGGTGGACGTTCAATTTTGGGATGGGATCAAACAACAGGGCATAACTTCTTTGTGTGTGGTCCACTTTATCATTATCACATATACTTGACATTGATCATCTACAGTTGCTAGGCGATTCAAAGACAATGGTGGATTGGTTAAACTATAGGTGTAATCTACATACTACTTCACTTATGGGTTGGATGGGCAATATTAGGGACCTCATTGTACTCTTCAATGATATTAGATTTAAACACATATACATGGAAAAGAATGTGGAAGAAGATATACTATCAAAAAAGCACTCTAGGTTTTGGAAGGGAGGATTCACTTCAACAAATGGAAAAATGGCCAGGAGGCCCCCCCACTATCTCTTCGTCTCTACATTTGAAATAGATAGTATTTCGGGGAAGTCTATGACTTATTTTTATTTTGATTTATAATTGTTTCTATTTTGTAATCATGGCTATAGAAATTCTGGACTGTCCTCCTACACTTTATTTGCTAATTTTGGACTGTTTACATATTGTATAGACTTAATAGTATTTCCAAGTTTTCTGGAACTATGCAATTCCATACATTTTGTTTGTGATGGATGACAATAACATTAGATGAAGGCTATAAGTAGGCATTGTAATATGAACTCTTGTACTCTCTTTGAGAACAACATATATTTAATATATATTGAGAAATTTTCTACTGGAAAAAAAAGTCAAGAGACATATTTTGCATGCAACAACTCTTCAAGATAAACATCTGGTTTTACATTAGTTTTAAGCTGCAAACAAGTCTGGTAATATTTGAACAAAACAATTTGAATAACAACATCATAAAATTTATGTAATAATCCTTGCAATATAAAATAAAGTTATATCAAACTCTTTTGGACTACATTTAAATAGTTACTATAGCCACATTAATCTATATTTCCAATACTTAATCTACATATAAATAGCAATTATAGCCACATGGAAGTTTTATATTTTGCTTATCTTCTACCCAACACTTCTATATCTATATAAAGTAAATCCTCATGCATTAAGGTGGGTGCAAGCTAATGATGGTCTTTGAGTGGCAATGTAAACATGAAAAAAAAATAATATGTTAACTTGGAGGGATTATTCAAGGTACTTTCACAATGAATTTGAATATGGTGTAAAAAGATGAAATGTAGGAAATTGAATTAGCTTTACTGTGAATAAGTATGTGAAATTTGAGTTTTTATTACAATGAATTTGAATATGGTGTAAAAAGATGAAATGTAGGTAATTGAATTAGCTTCATAATATATATTTTTTATTTATAGAAATTGTGAAACTATGTGAAATTTGCCTCTTTTTTTTAACAATGGTATGTTATTTTTCAAGCAAAATATAAGATATGTGTCTCCATTAGTGCAAGTGTTGAGTTAATTGAGGATCAAATTTCCTTAAAAAAATTGTATAATTGTAGAGAACCCATTTTTCTAGTGTGGGGTATTTTTTAAAAACTTGTATTATTAATTATATATTTTTTTAAATTATGAAAGTTAATATATTCTTGAAATTATAAGGCCTTATGTTACAATGGTATTAACATTATCACACATTTTATTTTTTTTAGATATTAGATATGGGTCTATATAGTAAACAATATTAATTTTAAAATAAAATTATATATTTGAAATTTGTATGGTTGTGTCTATGTGTGTCTATAGTTTCATTCACAATGTATTTGTGTAGCCTATAGAAAAATAACATAAAAAATAGAGATATTGAGAGGTATTCGTAAAAATAGAGGTTTTTATGTATTTGCAGACCAAACCACTAGATTTGTCTTCCCGAACCTAAATTTGAGGCAACTAACTCACCAAACACGTCAGTCAGAGTTGTCATTCTTAGAATGTGTTCACGCTCTTATGCCTAAGTTTCCATTTGGTTCCTTGTCTGTCTTTCTCTTTCTCTCTCCCTCATCCCCTCCCCTCCCCCCATCTCTCTCTCCCTCATGCCTTCCTTCTTTCCCTCTCTTCCACTACTACATATGGGCGAATTATTCCACGAAAATTTTCCACGTTTCCACTAGTTTCATATTTTTTTTAAACAGGGCAGGATTTTCGTTGCTATTGCCACAAAAGTTCGTCACAATATCAACAAAAATCTTAATTTAACCTAGTTGGTATTTTCATCGCTATAGAGACAAAATTCTACGGCAATAGCAAAAAAAACTTTGTCTATCTCATTGGTCGGTGTTAATGGCTAGTTGACTATTTTATCTATATATACGTGACTTTAAGAGACTTTGCGACACAATTGCTATAGTTGTGACACTGTTCTTGGCTTTTGTTTGAGCTGTTTATTTTTTCCGTCACCCACCAGTTGAACAAATCCAATTCTCGATCTACATAGCTCGGATTTTGAAATTGCAAGGTTAATATGTTATTTTTTATTGATGTACTCATTTAACTTGTAATTTTGTTTTCAAATGTCCAAATTGCATTTAGCTTATTTTTTCCTTGATAATATATTTATATAATATGTGTAGTTATACCATATTTCATGTCTTTGGTTTTTGGATATAGTTAGTATATTCTATGGAAAAGTGTATGTGGATTCCATAATATTCTAGGTTTATGGAATCCACATACCCTTTTCTCTTCAATTGTAGCTATAATATCTCTCTCTTTTCATTGATAAAGATATGGAATTGCTCTTGAAACTCAACCCTAATCAGTGAAATGATAGTAATTGATTGCTATATTCCTTGCTTTCCCAGGGACTAATAAGATACATAAACACAAACCCTAAACTTATGTTAAGTGTATATGTTGTTATTATATAAAGAAAACATTTGTACACATATGACCTTATTATAAAGATGCTATCTATGTCATCATGATGTTGATCCTCTACACATATGATCACCTTATTATAAATATGTTGACCTTATTATAAAGATGTAGGTCACTGTAAATAAACATATCATGTCGAAAGGAGTAGACAAAATATAAAAATTGACAATTTAATGTTTGGTATGGTGTGGGTAAGACAATTACTTATCAGGACAAGTAATTGTCACAATGAAGCAATGGAATCTTACTTTCGGTTAAGAATTAGAATTAAAGGTGAGGCGATGGGAGATATTTATTTCCCTTGCTATGATTTTAGAGTCTTGCAAAATAGAAGACTTTTAATAACAACATCCAAAACATTGTAAGGGAGAAGGGGCATGCTGAAGGGTGTTATGAATATAGATCATGTTAAGAGGATTCAATATTTAATGTATTCTGTATAATCGATTATGTCATGAATTTTTAGTAATATTTCTTATGAGATTTTTATATTTTCTATACACACTAACTTTTCTATGTTTTTTAAATATATAATGATGCCCCCAATGTGTCAACCTCCAGAGAGTTATTTTCTAGGTACTAGCATAAATACTACTTTACATGGAGATGAGGGAGATCAGAATATTGAGGCTGTTGATCAAGTTATTAATGATGATATGGATGGAGATAGCGTTAGTGATTCAAATCGGAAGATGAGATACATAGATTGATCCAAGACACTTTTTCTCCAATGGATGATGACAACCAAGATGATAGTCATGATGTTGATTCTCTACTCGAGAAGTCAAAATCAACCTCTTTATGAAGGTTCAACAATAAATATTTTATCTACTATGTGTTGTTGGTGAACTTGAAAGTTTTGAATGGTTTATCAAACACATGTCTCACCTAGATACTAAGGTATTTAATTTATTAATTATTTATGCTTACATGTTCACAAATACTTAAAAAGTTCAATTTATTACTATATTGCTATTGTTTTATAATTTATAAATTAGTATATTGGATTATATACTGATGATCAATGTGTTTACATTATTTGTTTAGAATTTTTGGCAGTTGTTAGGTGATGCTCTATTACCGACTTCAAATATTTTTCCACCTTTTATGTCGAGAAATATCTGTGATTATGAAGAAATTGGAATGGACTATTAGGCTATTGATGTATGTCCTAATGATCATATATTATGCCAATGGATGAGGACAACCAAGATGATAGTCATGATGTTGATTCTCTACTCGAGAGGTCACGTCAACCTCTTTATGAAGGTTCAACAATAAATATTTTATCTACTATATTGTTGTTGGTGAACCTGAAAGTTTTGAATGGTTTATCAAACACATGTCTCACACAGATACTAAGGTATTTAATTTGTTAATTATTTATGCTTGCATGTTCACAAATACTTAAAAAGTTCAATTTATTCCTATATTGCTATTGTTTTATAATTTGTAAATTAGTATATTGGATGATATATTGATGATCAATATTGTTTACATTGACTTATTGTTTAGAATTTTGTAGATTGTTCGGTGATGCTCTATTACCGACTTCAAATATTTTTCCACGCACATATCGAGAAATATCCGTGATTATGAAAGAAATTGGAATGGACTATTAGGCTATTGATGTATGTCCTAATGATCATAGCATATATTATGGACAATATGCATTAGAAAATGAATGCCCAAAATGTCATATAAGTAGATATCGAACCGATAAAGCGCCAAATAAGGTGTCTCGCAAAGTTCTTCGTTATATTTCGATAATTCCACATTTTTAGTGGTTGTTCAGGTGCCAAAGTATAGAACAATTTATGGATTTCCATGCAAAGAATAGAAGTCAAGACGATGTTCTTTGAATGCCTGCAAATGGTTCTGCATTGAACTACATCAAAGAAAAGTGGCCAAGTTTTAAAGAAGAACCTCATAATGTTAGACTTTCGTTGGCAGTTGATGGTGTCAATCCATTTGGAGAGCTTCATTCTACATACTCAGTGTGGCCTGCTTTTGTTATAAACTGTAACCTTCCTCCTTGGATGTCGATCAAGAGAGAGCACATAATGTTATCAATGATTGTTCCAAGTATTTAATTATCTTTTATTTTCTTTAAAGCATGACAAAATATTTCATTTCTTTGTTTCGTGCAAGGTAATTATTTCTTTTATATATCACGACATCTAGATAAATATAATTAATCATGCATTAGGTTGAACCAATCAGATAGGTACCAGGTTAAAGATATGAACGTATATATTGGGCCTCTCATCGATGAGTTGTTGAAGTTATGGGTTGGCATCACTATGTATGACATCTCTAGACCAATAGGGCAAAGACGATTTCAATTCCATGGAATACTATCATGGACAATTCATGATGCTCCCCGGTTAACACATTTTTGTGGTATAGTGTTACTTTATTTTTGTGATTTAATATTATATATCTTTTTTGAAAAAATCATGCATTATTTTTAATTGTAACTCTAATTTGAAGCTACATTTATTCATATATCTTGTAGGTCTTCAAACAAAGGGTAAATTTGCATGCCTAGTTTGTGGTCCTAGGATAAAATCTCGTCATTCAAGGAATTTAGCAAAGGAAGTGTTTGATGAGTATAGGCACTTTCTGCCTAAGAACCATAGTTATCGAACTACAGACAAATCAAATTTCAATGGTAAAGAAGAAAACGGAAAAAAACCATGAAGAATGACACCTCGCCTATGGAAGTTGGAATATATTAGAAATCATCAAGGTACACAAATTATTTATGTATGACCTATTATATAAATCTTTGGTTAATTTCATTAGTATTAATTTCATTTTGTCCCATTAATTAGTGTTAATTTCAATTTGTTGATGTTTCATGAATGTTGTTAAGGCACGAATGGGCTTCCACAAGGAATGAAAAGTTACTCGATGCAATTCAGTAGATTGTCATATTACGAGCACCTACAAATAGTTCATTTGTTTGATACAATGCATATCAGGAAGAACATAACAAAATTGTTATGGCGAATATTAGATGGAAGGAATGACAAAGAGAGAATTGGAAAGATTTGTTGTGACATCCGAGAAGCTAATCACGCCTTGCAAAGTGTTATTATTAATTCTAATGGCGATGGTCATGAACAAAATACTAGTCTTC
>SNQJ01S0025681.1:0-13243 GCA_010110895.2 Picea sitchensis
GAGTTGCATCGTTGAAACTTGTCCGACTGATATAGGTTTTGGTATGCCTTGGGTTGTTCTAATAGTGCCAAAATAATCTTTATAGCAAAGTATCTTTGTATTATAGTCTAGTACTACTTTGTGTTGTTCCAACCAATCCATCCCGATAATCATATCATAAGATCCTAGTGGTAGGATGTTCAAATTGGTCCTTATCCTTTGACCATCTAAGTTGAACTCAAGATCATGAATAAAGTCAACTACTTTTTTTTTAGTACATGCTGCTAGTTGTACATGCCATGATTTTACGTGATTCAGTTTCTTAAGTTTATTCAACTCTACTACATCGGGAGTAATATAACTTAATGTAGCTCCAGGGTCAATTAAAACAGAAATTCGAGTGTCATTGATTTTACCTTCGATTTCTACCACCAAGGACTGGTGGTTAGCTTGTCGACCATCTATGGCTGCATTTATCTGATGCAGACTTCTGCCCACGTCTCCCAGTGTCGAGGCTTCCTGCAAATTGTGAACAACAATTATGTTGTCTGCAATTAAACATGGAGAGTTCCTCCTTAGATGAGGCTCTCCACACTCCCAACACTTTAGTGGCTCATGGGATTTGTCCCCAAACTTCTTTGTTCCTAGGTTTACTAGTTTACCGCTACCTTGTGTATTCGGATGATTGGAGTGAAAATCCTTCCTTGGGAAACTTTTTGTTGCATTCTTATAAGGAGATAGCTAGTATCCCTTCTTCTACTGGTTCATTCCATCTTGCTTATTATCCTTCCAGGTCTTGGGAAACTCTACCCGTTGTTTATACTGATCATAGCACATTCGTTCTTTCCTGACTACCTCACTCAAGGATTTGGGGTTGTCAAACTCAATTATGTCCCAGTAGGCCTGTGGTAAACAACTTAAGAATCATTGGATTTTTAGCTTATCCTCCCGGATGTACGGTACAAACCTTAGTAGTTCCAGAAATTTATTTATAAGGTCCTCCATTATCATCTGTTCGAATCATAACTCGTAAAATTCTTTCGTCTTCCTTTCATAATAGCTTTCAAAAAGATATTGTTTCTTGAAATACTTCTTAAAGTCATACCATTCCAACTGTTTCTCCTTTAGTCCCTTGTCCAACTTCAGGTCCTGCCACCAAATGTTGGCCTTCCCCTTCAAATTGTAGATGACCATTCTGACCTTCATGTTGCTGGAATAGTTGTAGATTTGGAAGTATTTTTTGATGTCCAACAACCATGCCTCAACTTCTTCTCTTGTCCTGGATTCTCCATCAAAGGTAGTTGGTTTAATATTTTTAAATTCTCCTTCAAGGTGGTCTACTTGTTTTCTTTTTCTGTCTGGTATAGTTTTGTCTTCAGCTAAAGGTGTCCCTTCAGACGAACTGTCTCCTTTTTCTATTTCCGCACCAAAATTCTTGGAGGCCCTTTTGCTGACCTCCTCATCATGGTTATCATCATTTGGGATTTTCTTGGTTACTATACTACGTAGCAGGACTTCATTTATCTCTTGTTGTTCCTACTATGCTTTCTTCATTTTTTCATTGCCGGCCTTGAAAACCTGCAGTTCAACAATAAGATTCCTCATTGTTTCCAACACCTCTGTGGGTGAGCTTCCATCACTGTTCTATATTGGATCTCCAGGAGTTCCTTGCTACGGATTCCATTCCATATTGATTTATGCACCTTCTTGAGCTTCTATAATCAACACAAAACAAAAAGGCTTTATGTTTGTAACCACAAGATTTATTAGTTTTTTCATAAATTGAAATATATACTAAGCAACTAATGTGGCCCTGTTTAGGCCCAATGTTGTAACTTTTTCTCTGATACCATATGTAATGAACCTCAAATTCACCATAAAAAAAAATAAAAAATCCTATGACATAATTCAATTTCGTTTAAGCTTAGAAATTAAGAGAAGGTAAAATTCAATTATGTCCATAGTGTCATTTTTACACCAGTCTAGATTACTTTGAACCGAAAAGATTATGTGGGTAAATTCTTTTCATAATTCTATCACTTCCCTTGACTCTCAAACTACTCCAACATACTTCTTTGTATATAGGCAATGTCTAAACTCAGGTTGAAGGAACCTTTGATGTTCAGAGAGATAAATCTCAGAAGGGATAGCACCTTTGAAGTATTCAAANTGGAAGTATTTTTTGATGTCCAACAACCATGCCTCAACTTCTTCTCTTGTCCTGGATTCTCCATCAAAGGTAGTTGGTTTAATATTTTTAAATTCTCCTTCAAGGTGGTCTACTTGTTTTCTTTTTCTGTCTGGTATAGTTTTGTCTTCAGCTAAAGGTGTCCCTTCAGACGAACTGTCTCCTTTTTCTATTTCCGCACCAAAATTCTTGGAGGCCCTTTTGCTGACCTCCTCATCATGGTTATCATCATTTGGGATTTTCTTGGTTACTATACTACGTAGCAGGACTTCATTTATCTCTTGTTGTTCCTACTATGCTTTCTTCATTTTTTCATTGCCGGCCTTGAAAACCTGCAGTTCAACAATAAGATTCCTCATTGTTTCCAACACCTCTGTGGGTGAGCTTCCATCACTGTTCTATATTGGATCTCCAGGAGTTCCTTGCTACGGATTCCATTCCATATTGATTTATGCACCTTCTTGAGCTTCTATAATCAACACAAAACAAAAAGGCTTTATGTTTGTAACCACAAGATTTATTAGTTTTTTCATAAATTGAAATATATACTAAGCAACTAATGTGGCCCTGTTTAGGCCCAATGTTGTAACTTTTTCTCTGATACCATATGTAATGAACCTCAAATTCACCATAAAAAAAAATAAAAAATCCTATGACATAATTCAATTTCGTTTAAGCTTAGAAATTAAGAGAAGGTAAAATTCAATTATGTCCATAGTGTCATTTTTACACCAGTCTAGATTACTTTGAACCGAAAAGATTATGTGGGTAAATTCTTTTCATAATTCTATCACTTCCCTTGACTCTCAAACTACTCCAACATACTTCTTTGTATATAGGCAATGTCTAAACTCAGGTTGAAGGAACCTTTGATGTTCAGAGAGATAAATCTCAGAAGGGATAGCACCTTTGAAGTATTCAAAGGGAGGTAGAGATCAAAATCGTCTCGCAAAGGTCAAGTTCAGGTGGAGAACGCTAATTCATTTTGGCCAGAGATCCTTGAGTGGAGTGAACGAACGGTGATATTTATTTGTGGGGAAGTATCGAAATCTCACGGACTATTGGATCTCGTAGATTTGTGGGAAGGTTAAGATTCATCATCTTTTAGCATTCAAAAGCTCAGGAGGAGTAACAACTGTTGGATGAGAAGCAACATGAGCCGTTGATCTCGTGCTTTGAACTTCACTATTTCAAAGTTTTGGGTTTGGAGGAGCAAGAGATTTTGGACTCGCTGCATCGCGAACTCCCGATTTGCGAAATCCCGAAAGAATCGAGACCATTGGTCTCATGCGAAAGGGCCAAAAACCCGTTAAGCCTCTTTTTGACATTTCGGGTCCCGGGAGTTTAAAGGCCTAGAAACGTTGCATCTGGAGTCGCGAAATCCTGAATCGCGAAACCCTGAAATGTGAAAAGGCCAAGACCCGTTAAGCCCCTTTTCGGCGTTTCGGGTCATGGGAGTTCGAAGGGCCTAGAAAATTTGCGACCGGAGTCGCGAAACCCCAAAATCCTGAACTACGAAACTCTGAAGTGTGGGGCCCACAGTCCTTTCTCATTTCGCAATTCGACACTTTTGTTTCAATTTGTTTGTACATCAAGGGTTCGTAAACCCTGAAATCCCGAACCCTGAAATCCCAAAATGTTGGGTCCTCATTCTCTTCGCATTTCACGATTCAGCAAACAACGTGGACTTTGTCTTTTGTGTTCGGTGTTTGTAATTGCTGAAACCTGATTGTCTTCATCCTTTCACACCATTTTGTTCTCTAAGGTTTAAACCATTAAAAAAAAGTCTAAGTTAATTTTTCGGTACAGGTTCTTATTAAGCATCTCCGAACTCTTGTGCTTACGGAGAATTACAATTGCCAAAATTTAAAAGGGGTCATTAAAATTCGATTCCCTCAGACTCTTATCTGGTTTGGAAAAAGGGGAAAAAAATTCCCAAGGGTAACTAGGGATTTGGTCCCAGTGGTTACAGTATAACTTTTGCAAAAATTTCTTCTACAGGATTGTCCTGTTCGTTAGAGTAAAAATAAATATTTGATAACCGATTACCGTTCGGTCTCCTTATGCCCTAAATTTTAAATACCAGGGTTATTGCCTTGAAGATAGGCCATGTTTTTCAAATGCTAGATTTTGGATCGACTTATGCTAGACCTAAATACTAAATCATTTTATCTCATTTTGACATTCCTTATAATTATTACCCAGGTGGTTTAAATCTGCAATAACGATTATTTAGATTGGATATAATGGTTCGAGTAAAGTTCTTATTCTATGTTTTTCTTCCAGAATAATATATGTATATATATCTGTACTTTCTTCATTATTTAGGCTAAAGTGATGGTAGGAGTTTTAAATCACGTGTTGCATACACAGAACTGTAAGGGAAGCTGGTGTAATAGTTGGTCTTCCTACCTCAGCTACAAATGTGCCTCTACACAGTATGTTTAATGGAAAATAAAATGTAGCATAGTTTATAAAACTCATAATGTTGTTCCCGGCGTTATCCATACAGTTAGATTAATGAAGTTTCAGCATAACTTCCACTCCCCATATGCCAATCTCAGCATTGGTTTCACTCAGAAAACAAATAAAAAAAGAAAATAGTACTGAAACTAATTTAGAGGAGATTTCTTCTAGAAATTAACCATGCATAAATCATTTTAACTATCATAACTAATACAAGTCCAATTCTATCATTCGTTCATATTTAATAGATACATGACATCAGATATCAAATCATTCGAACAGAAAATGGAAATCATTTCAGTTTCGATTTAACAAATATATTGCATTAGATATAAAATCATTCAAACAGAAAGGGAGTAGAGAAACATATCTGAACCCGATCGCGAGAAGACAAAGGGAACAACCACGTTCCTCCCAACCATGGAATAGGGCAGCCAAATCACTTGCCCAGTTCACCCCCTAGCCTGACCATGAATCCATGAGGGCTAACCCAGAAACTCCTCCTCAGCAATGTCCTTCAATTCCAACAGTTATCCTCTTGCCACACACTTACTCAACAATGCTCATAACAACAAGGAAAATTCGTTTCAACACACTCCTCTTGCCTCACACTCAATCTGTAGTGTTCATAATAGCAAGAGAGCTCAAAAATATTTTTCCCAGCATACTTGGCAGCGTCCTGCCTCCTTTCATATGCTATTTATCAATTTTTCCCATGTCTTTTTCCCTCCCTTGGGGAATTTCGTAGCTTTCTAAATCCCTGATTTTCAGGGGCTGACAATGGCCAAATATCTGATTTGCCACTTGTAATAACCAGCCCAAAGGCATGGATTATTTTAGCGGCTAAATTTCGCTCATGGGCTAATTTTCCATGGTTTTTCCAAAAATGAGATTCGCTATTTTAAAAATGATTCGTCCAAATTCTATAGGATAAAATTCTTTTACCTTAAAAATCGCCAAAATTTTATAAAAACTATATAAAATCCTTATAAATTTGAATATTTAAAAAAAAATATCGCCAAACCTTTATAGTTGGCATATGAAGGATTAGAAAGATTTGCCAAGGTTTCTAAATTTAAAAAAAAAAAATCCTTCCTTAAAATCATCCATGCCCAAAGGTACTTCCAACATGTTCCCCACTCATGGAGTCATGGTCAGCTGATTTTAACATGGTTGTTCCATTTTTCCTCCTGCAATTAATATAAATATTCTGTTTTTATACAAGTGTCGTAGTCAAATAGTTAGTTGAGTCCAATTAGAACTCTACCCAACAATCATAATAATTAATCACAATCATCAAATTCGAAATTCATAATTGCCATAAATGGCAAAAATTTTCCAAATTAGAATTTACTAAAAACGGAAATAAATTTCCAGCATATTTAAATTCCAAAAATATTTTATTTTTGGGGGATATCAAAACAAGTTTCAACAATGCAATTCAAGAAATGCATGCGGAAGGGGTGCCAAGTTTATGCCATCCAAGTAACAAACCTATTAGAAAAATAAGATAAACCCAACTTGGAAGACTTTGTTGTTCTATGTGAGTTTAGAGATGTGTTTGTTGATGAAATACCTGAATTACCCCCTAGAAGAGAAATAGACTTTTCTAGAGACCTTCTACCTGGTTCATCTCCTATCTCTAAATCACCTTACCGGATGAGTTTTCCAAAATCGCCATAACTAAAAATTCAACTACAGGAGTTATTGGACAAAGAGTATATCAGACCGAGCGTTTCAACATGGGGAGCGCCAGTCCTCTTTATGAAAAAGAAAGACAATACTCTAAGAATATGTATCGACTATAGACAATTGAATACACTGACTATTAAAAACAATTACCCCTTACCTAGGATAAATGATATGTTCGATCAAGTAGGTGGGGAAAAGATCTTTTCGAAGTTGGATTTACGATCCAGATACCACCAAGTTAGGATAAAATATAAGGACATAAGAAAAACAACTTTTTGAACCAGATACGAACATTACAAATTTGTAGTTATACCTTTCGGACTCACTAACACATGATCCACGTTTATGTGTCTAATGAACAGTATTTTCAGTCAGTACTTGGACAAGTTCATATTGGTATTTATCGACGATATTCTAGTCTATTCTAAAAAAGAAGAAGAACATGAAGAGCTCTTAAGAATAGTTCTGCAAACTTTGAGGAAGCACAAAATGTACGCTAAATTCGATAAGTGTGATTTTTATCAAAAGAAAATACAGTACCTAGGACATGTAATTTCTGCAGAAGGCATTGCAGTCGACCCTTAGAAAATAAGAGCCATCATCAAATGGTTGGCACCTAAGGATGTAGCGGATATCCGGTCATTCATGGGAATCACTGGATATTATCGCAGATTTATAGAAGGGTTTTCCAAAATAGCCTACCCTATCACATCATTACAAAAGAATGGAACTAATTTTAACTGGTCACAGAAGTGTCAAGATAGTTTTAACAAGTTGAAGGAATTATTGACAACCACACCCATTTTAAAGGTAGAAGAACCAGATAAAGACTTTACCGTCTGTGTTGATGCGAGTAAAGAAGGAATAGGTGGTGTCCTAACTCATGAAGGACACATTATTTGTTATGAGTTCTGGAAATTAAAGGAGCATGAGTGAAACTATGTCACTTGTGACATAGAATTAGCAGCGTTAATACATGCCTTAAAAATGTGGCGACACTACATAATGGGCAGAAAATTTATATTACTGACAGATAATAGTGGTGTGAAATATTTGTTTAGTCAGCCAGATCTTAATGCAAGGCAAGAAAAGTGGCTAGCCTTCTTGAGCGAATTCGACTTTGAGGTAAGACACATCAAGGGTAAGGAAAATAAGGTAGCATATGCTTTAAGTATAAGAGTCCATGGGTTATTTGAAATGAATGTTAGCAGGGCAGAAAGTGATTTGGAACAGAGAATAAGGACTGCAGGTATTAACAACAAAAATTACACTAAGATAGTGGCAGAATTACAAAACACTACAGTAAACTTAGACAAACCGGATCTGGGTATCGATAAAAATGGCCTAGTAGGATTTAAAAATAGACTTTACATACCAGATTCGGCAGAGTTAAAGATAACAATTTTGGATGAAGTGCATAAGAAACCGTATTCTGGTCATCTAGGATACCAGAAAACGATAACAACACTTAGAAAATTATTTTATTGGCCTAATATGAAGGGAAAAACAACAGAATACATAACTAAGTGCCAATATTGTCAGCAGGTAAAGGTCGAACACCAGCATCCAGCCGGCCTATTACAGCCCTTACCAGTACCAGAATGGAAATGGGAGACCATATCGCTGGACTTTATTACAGGTTTGCCTAAAATTCAGAAACAGAATGATTCTATTATGGTTGTAATCGATAAACTTAGTAAGTCTAGACACTTTATTCTTGTAAAGTCTACTTTTAAAGCTATAAACATCACTGAAATATTTATGAAATAAATTTTTAGACGACATGGTATTCCTAAAATGGTGATTTCGGATAGAGACATAAAATTCACATCTTCTTTTTGGAAAGAATTGTTTGCAGGGATAAATACTAATTTGAATTTCAGTACGAGTTATCATCCACAAACGGATGGACAGACTGAAAGAATGAACCAAATCGTGGAGGATATGCTCTTCATGTACGTAAGAACAAAACCAAGCAAGTGGGAAGACTACCCGCACTTGGTAGAATTTGCATATAACAATGGGTACCAAACTTTGGCTAAATTGAGCCGCTTCGAGGTACTATACGGAAGAAAGTGTATGACTCCAATTAGTTGGGATAAGCCGGTTGACAGACTCATGGTTGGACCAGAGATGCTCCAAGAAATGGAGAATACAGTAATAAAGGTACAACATAACTTAACGGAGGCATGAGACATGGAGAAGAGTTATGTGGACCCGAAAAGAAGACACTAGGAATTTCAAGTGGGAGACCATGTTTATTTAAAGCTCAAAGCCCAAAAAAGTTCATTGAAGTTAGGAAACTGTTCCAAGTTGGCACCCATGTTTTGTGGGCCCTTCAATATACTAGCTCGAATTGGACCTGTAGCATACCAACTTGCACTTCCAGCCAATCTAAAAATCATAATGTATTTCATGTTTCTTTGTTGAAGAATTATGTTCATGACCCTACTCATATGATCGATTGGAACTTGGTGCAAGTGGAACCAGAAGGAGAGTTTCAGGTGGAACCCTTGCGTATTCTGGACCGGAGATAAATAGAACTTCGGAACAGATTCGTCACTCAGGTAAAGTTGCAATGGAAGCACTTTATCCCCGAGGAGGCCACTTGGGAGTTGGAGTGAGATTTGCAGAAATCTCATCCAATCCTGTTATAGGAAAGGAACGAACACTAAGGATGGTGTTTTATTGAAGGGGGAAAGGATGTGACATCCCCAAAATAAATTAATTTTTTAATTTGAAATTTCTTAGGAAAATTATTCCGTTTTTGCCAAATTCGAATTTGGAATTTTTTTTTCCATTTATGGCAATTCCGAATTTCAAATTTGGTTAATTGTAATTAATTATTATGACTGTTGGGTAGAGATATGATCTGACTCAACTAACTACTTAACTATGACACTTGTATGAAAAAAAATATTTTACATTTATTGCAGGAGGACAAACGGAACAGCCATGTTAAAATTAGTTGACCATGACTCCATGAGTGGGGAACATGTTGGAACTACCTCAGGGTTGATTGTTACAAGTGGAAAATCAGGAATTTGGTCATTAGCAACCCCTGAAAATCAGGCATTTGGAAAGATGTGAAAATTCCCAAGGGAGGGAAAAGACCTAGGAAAAAATAATCTTGGATATATAGCGTATGTGAGGAGGCAGAACGTTGCCTAGTATTATGGGGAAAAGAACTATTGATTTCTTGTTGTTATGAACATTATTTGTTGAGTGTGAGGCAAGGAGAAGACTACTAATAGAGGAAGACATTGCTAGGGAGGAATTCCAATTTTCCCCTCATGGATTCATGGTCAGGCTAGGGGGAGAACAGGACAAGTGGTTTTGGATGCCCTGTTCTATGGTTGGGAGGAACATGGTTGTTCCCTTTGTATTCCCATGAATTGGTTCAGATATGTTATTCTAACCTTTATCTGCATGAATGTTGGTTAGTTAGATATATGATAGAATGCATCTGTAAATTCTGCATCGAAGTATTTCTATGGATGAAGCCTATTCAAATGTTGTGGAACTTAAATTTGATAGAATGGGCTAAACGAAAATATGAATGAATTATATCTGTGGAATTAATTTCGGAATGAATGCTATTAATTTTATTTGGAATATTCACTGTAAGATACACCCAGTTAAAGTTCCTTTGGAGTTCTTGCTGTAGATTTGACCACTTTTATAACACGATAAACTATAGGATCGCAACATGTTATTTGTTATAGGGACAACACTATTATTATATAGAATGGACTGGAAAAATGATTGAGGATTTTAATTTTTGGTAGGAATATAATGTAAATTACAAATAGAATTATAGGCCATTGTGTATTAGACGTGGCAATAACAGAATTACAATAATTAATAAGTTAATCTAGCAGATACAAGTACTAATTCTAAAATATTTCTACCTATCATAAGATCATCTGCTGATAAGAACATTCAAGTTTTGCTTTCAAATTGTATAGACTAGAAGGACAAAATTGGAATGAAAAACCACTATATTAAGGGATTCACGATATATATATATGTATGTAATTGTCCATTCGACAATCGTTATAGTAGGATGGTATGGAAATGACATTATACAATTATCAAGTTCTGTACACACATCAATGAATTGAAAGTGAAAACTATTACCATTTAGATAGAATCCCCCTACATAGTCAAAGTATTAACAGAATGGTTATATATGTGTGTGTGTGTGTGTGTGTGTGTATAAGTAAGCGCTCTGGGTATAACCACATAATCACATCTTTAGTGCTTTACTTTGATAAACTCAGATCTTTAAGCATTTCAACAGTAAAATAGGAGAAACGTCAAAGTAAACAAAATGATAGAGCTTTATAGAGGTAATATGAAAATGTTTGTACAAAAGGAGTAATTTTTCAAAGTATAGACCTTCAAATTTATATAAGTTCCTTCCAAACAATGCATAACTGTAAGTTTGAATTTCATAGATGTTCGAAACTGAATCTACAATTTAAAATGACGACCATAGTAATTAAATTGTCAGTCTAGGATGAAACCTGAGTGGTGAAAGGATCTGAATAATACAATAGTCATTACATTATTTCAAACTAACAGGAAAGAAAATCCTGTAGAAAATTTTTGAAGAAGTCATTACTTATAACAGTTGAACCAGAAACTTAAGATTACAATTGGTAATTTCCCTCTTTCCATCCACTATAAGAGACCGAACGTCTATAAATCTAAATTGCAACCATGTCTACTGGGACTCATGAAAGGTTTACAAAAGGGAACTCGAATACCTTTTGAACTGAAGATGAGGAAGAAACATCTGAAATCTTTGGGTAGACGAAATCCTGGAAAGATTTACCATTTACTAATATCAGTAATTATATACAAGAAAAGTAATAAGAAAACCAATAGAGTGATAATTGTTAATAACGAAGTATTCCAAGATAATACTTAACTTCTGATTCGTAGGCTCACGTGCTTTTTGTTTCCCTTGTCGCCTTCCGTCTGGACAGATGCCTGGGTCGAGGGAGGATGGTGCAATAACTCTCTGATGGGTACCCTCGCATCAAATAGGGCCCATCATTAGTGATACATACTGATTCTTGAGATGAATAAAACAAAAAGAAGAAAAGACTTTACACAGTAGCCACAATCTTAACGAAATACAATAATATAGTATTAAGTTTCATTTTAAATCCATAAATGGTACAAGGCATGCTGTGCGAAAACATGGAACAATCTTTTCATACAGAATCGGGACTATAACTAACTGGTTGAGTCTAACCTTTCCAGAATCCAAATTGCATAAAATAGTTACAACTCAATAAACATTACAGATATATTCCTTCTATTGAATTCCAAATGGATTGACCACGATAAAGATAGTAACCAATTTAAGAAAAGGGTTTGATGTACCATAGGATATCACTACTGAACTATTCAAACCGCAGAGGTCACATTTTATTTGACCCTAGATGGAAATCCTTTAGACTTAAAGAAAACAACACATGCGAAGGAACAAACCAAATTGGATAAACTATGGAAGTAGGGGTTCCCCCCTCTACAACTAAAGGAAACAATATATATATATATATATATATACAGTATTCCACATCGAGACCTTGCCTTTTTGAAAGGGAATTCTCACACAGCCTCACGAAATTTAACTTCAAGGCCTAGTCTTATGGGTTGTAGAAGAACGATATTAGAGCGCTACAAAGCCTTAGAAGTTACAACAAAGACAAGCGATACATATTGTTTTATCCCTAAAAACAAGAAGAGGGACATTGTATTCTCAGAAGGGCCGAGGAAGGAACGACCAAAACAATACCCCTCCTATGAGCACAAAAGACAACCATAAATGTTTATAGAGGAATAACAATAAGGAAGTTTTGAGCGTAAAGAATAAACAAAATGGTTTTGTTTTTCCTGAAGAGCTACCTCCCTATTTGACTAGAGTAATATGCTAAAAGCTTATGAAGGGAAGTAGAGTTACGTTGCTTGTTTGTCGGTCAAATGAACCTCCATTGTCGACAATCCTCTCTGCTAAAGAAGTAATACACAGGGCCATTCGTAAAATTTCACAATGAGAACCGTAAATGCAAAAAAACCCTAATAGGAACCCTACCTACTCAGTGAAATGATGAAAGTACAAAGGACGTCTTAACCATGTGACGAGGCACAGTTGGCATGACTGGAATGGGCGAAAGATTGAGTAAGAGCATTGTAACTCACACTCATAGGTTGTAATTAAGTAATAGATGCAGATCCTTAACTCCCACCTGACATTAATCCACTCTCTCCCATCAAGTTAATTCATGAAGTAAATGAAGTCTTCCGAGATTCGACAAGTTAATACACGTACACGACAATTGTTTGGTTATAGTTAATTCAAAGTCCGAAGAGAAGACTCGTTAGAGATTTGTTGGTTAAGTCAGAATTCCTCAATTTCTTGTTACTCAAACTTTGCGGGGTAAGGTAATGGGAATATTATTAACTTATATATTCATAAAGGGAACCCATCGAAAATCGAAAAAAGCAACAGCAATGCTAGACGCATTATCGCCAAATCATTCATTTTCAAACAGTGGTTATAGAACCTTACCCATGGCTATATATATATATATATATATATATATATATATATATATATATATGTATGTATGTATGTATGTATGTATGTATGTATGATAAGAAAGTATTCATTTCAAATGATTAGATTATATTTTATTGCACGCAACCTATAGAAATCTCCTATGTAAAGAGAGACTAGTAATGCAAGTCCTAAGCCTAGTCTATGGTATAAATATGATGTACATAGAGGAGTAAGTTGGAGAGAAAAAGGGGAATTTACTAAAATTATGGGAGAACTAATCTTATAGGTTTCTATAGCAATCAAGATAGATAGGCACGTAAGTGGCATCATACAGAAAGACG
>SNQJ01S0025681.1:13253-24199 GCA_010110895.2 Picea sitchensis
ACCACACAAAGTTTGGATTCCAGCCAAGAAAAGAGGCTTGCTTTTCTGCAACGTCACTACATGATTTACAACTATTGCACTGATGTTAAGAGGTTTCCACAGGGTCTTCCTCCAGAATGCCGCAGACAGAGTTTCAATTCCACGCAGAGCTTCAATTCAACCAAGAATTTCAATTCGACGGGTCACTAGTTAAAACAGGGCCAGGTCACTAGTGATAACGGGGCCAGTGTTTGACCATGATAGTCCTTTCCCATTTTCATTTCTTTCCATTCTTTCATAAATTCCTCATAATACAATGAGGCTACATGGATTCCTCATAATAATAAAATATAAGGCTATATGGAAATTAGAAGCCCTCAAATTAGGTCAAGAAAATTGTTTCAAATATTTTTTTGTGTAAGAGTTGCAAAAAATAATAAATCAGACTGATGGCAAGTGAAATGAACTATTGGTTCATTTATGTCAAATGTTTTTGTGTAAGAGTTGCAAAAAAATTGTAAATCATACTAATTGTAAATGAACTATGGGTTCATTTATGTTTTTTAAAATAATTGGAGATTTTTTATATTATTTTGTTATATATATATATATATTCTATTTCATAATAAAGAAATTTAATATATATAAAAATATTATAAATATGATAATTATATAAAAATAATGTTGAATACGGTGGAATTTGGTTTCTCTTTCTCTAGCTCATTTTAATCTATTTTTCTGGTTCTTCATTTTTTCTTGATTTCTCATGTGATCTAATTTTTGAGTTAGAACCATCAACCTCCCCAAAAGGTCCAAACTTTTTCTCTAGAGCCACTATGAGGGCCATGTTATGAGAGATATCAATGACTTGTCCTTCCATCTTTGAAAATATCTCTTGTGTCTCATCCAAGGGTTGTTATGATTGGACTCATCAACCATGGCTAGGGTTGTGAGACTTCCTTCTTAAGAAAAATCATGTTATGATTGGACTCATCCATCATGGCTAGGGTTGTGAGACTTCCTCCTTAAGACAATTCGTGGATATTAGAACTTGTAACAAAACCCCAAAGAAAAATACTATGATACCAATATGATCTATAAACTACTATGGATACTCCACTAGAATAATTTGTCACAACATATCTTACAATATTCTTAGCATGGCAGTCAAAATTATGGAAATAGTTGAAGCTGAAATGAAAGAAACAATCAAATGAAAACACCATCCACACAAATGAACACAACATGTGACCTAGGAAACCCAACACGTGAGAAAACCCAACTAGAAGTGAGGCATATTCTCTGCTCACTTTTTTCTTAGTTATGAAATGCAAGTACAAAGAAAGGGGCACTCAGTATCGAAATGCAATGGACATTGTGATTTGAATGGTTTCTACATAAATATTCTACCTCCTCTAATATGCTTCAATACCCCACTCTTAGATGCTCTACTAAACTATAGAACAATAAAAATATGAAAATAATGGAACCCTTTTTCGTCCTAGCGGTCTAGCCTCATAATCATATAGGGTTAGGGTTTTTGCATGCATTAAACTTATTCAAAGTCCACATGTGACTAGCCACACATGTGTGAGTAATGTGGGTTGACATGACATCCACTCGATACCATGGTGGTCAAAAGGGTAGGTAACTTGTGGAAGGCATAACTTCCACATATGAACTCTGATTGAGGTGATTTTCTGTACCATTGGAAATTTTTTGCTGTGTAGAATATCATCAAGGGGATGAGAGATAAGCTAGAAAAAAATTTACCCCAAAAAGTGTCCTTGATGCCTCAAACTAGCTCTAGAAATTTCCATACCCTAAATCACCAAACTAGTGCTTGCTTTGAAAATGGGCTATGTAAGACAATTCTTATCATTTTTGTACCCAGAAAGTACTAAGATAGATGAAAAATTATAGAATGATCCATTCTAGATCACTCTTACCCTTACGATTTGAGAAAATATGAAAATGGTTGTAGGTAGACCACCTCATCACCCCTAACTATGTGTTTCATACCAATAACAGAGAATGAAACACTCTTTAATGCAATCTGTAATACTGCTAGGTTGATCTCCAAGTTGGTGAAATGTGTATATGTAAATATGTATTTATAGGTTGGTGAGCCAGAATGGTTTTTGGGTGAGAGTGCCTGTGTATATATGTTTTGGGTTGAAGTGTGTTTGTGATATTAGGTTGGAGAACCTACATGTTGAAAGGTGAGTGAAACTAGCATTACACATTGTAATCACACTCATATGTATATTAATAAAATACATCACGGCTATAGACGAAGTTAGACAAAAGAGTATGGGGGGCTAGGACTCCATGAGAGGAAAATGGGGCTAGGGATAGGTAAAGGTTGGTTAAGCCAAATATATTAAAATATTCCTACGTCCTAAGTTCCTAAGTAGTGGGAAAGGGGCCCATGAGTGTCATTTATCAAAATAAGGGACATGCATATTTAAAGTGGAATATTAATGGGAAATCCATTCATTCTTGTCATTGTTTCCTTGTTAGTGGGGGTGTGATCTAGTGAGCCACTATAACCATGTTTCTTTGTGAACCATGAGAATCCTAGGTGGATCTCTGTGAATAATTCTCCTTGGGTTTCCTTGGGAAAAGCTAGATCTCTGGAGGGAGAATTGTCTAAGATATGTTTCCTTGGGTGTGAGGCCTGGAGGGTTCATGGATACTCCATTATAGAAGTTGGAGTTCCCAGAACCAAAGAGCTCTAATACTTCCTAGAAGGCATGTATTGGAGCCTTAGAAGGGAAGTGAGATAGTCAGATGAACAACCGAACAGAGAAGGGGGTGCAATTCCTTCGTTTGTGCAAGTTGATGGGGAATAAGAGGTTGTAGGTTGGAATTGTTGTTGGAGTTTGATACCTTGGCATAGCCAATGATTTTTCATAATGTGAGACCTTAGTTTTTCTAGTGAGAGTGCATTTTCCCTAGTGGAGTCATAGCCTTGGCTCGGGGGTGATTTGTTTTTTAGAGAAATAAAATAGCAATGTCTATGGTTGGGTGGAACGTCTATGTTCTACAGTGAGTTGGTGTTTTTATAAAATATAGGTACCATGTTTATGTTTGTTTTTATTGCTATGTATAATGCATATTTATGTGTTTAATTTATGATGTAGTTTTAATGGATAGGATGCACATTATATTTATGGATGTTTATATGGTTAGTCATGAAACTGCATGATATTGGCCTACATAATTGTATCATATGCGGGGCATATTGCTACATTTTGGTATTAGAGCTTCGACAAGGGTCTAGTTTTGTTATAGAATAGTATCAAATATTTGTTGGGCATATTTAATTATGGTATCATAGAATTAATGAACGCGGTTAAAATAATTTTAAAAATTCAGTATGGGCAGAGATAGAATTAGGACTAAAATGGCTCAAATGGGATTATGGGTGCGTTACAATGTGGTATCAAAGTGATGGTTACAACACTTAGGATGTATGAGATATAAATTTGTTTTTAGAAGAAATTTTGCAGGTTTCATATGAAGTGCTTGACAAAATGCCCCAATGGCATAATTTGGGAAAACATGGTCAAATTCAAAAATCATGGGTGTTCAATAGCTCTTATGTGGTCGGATTTGATGGCACACATGTTATAGAGGCATGAAGTCTTAAGTTAATAGATAGATAATCGATATTATTGGGATGGTTTTGAATTTGTAGAGTCGTCAATGAAATAAAATGGTGAAATTGGGAAAAATCCCCAATTCTAGGAGAAAGGCAGAAGGGAAAATGGATAAAAAAATGTTGAATTAATAATTGCAAGGTCGAATTCAATAAAGAATAAGGTTTAATTGCATATATTATTCTATGAAAATCATGGTAGATGAAAATTTTATGGAAATTAAGCATTATTGACAAAATTGGAAAAAATTGAAAATTTTGAAAATTTGGAGATTTTCCATATGGGTGATATCACTAATGACATAGATATGCTAGGTGGAAGATGGGTCGACACATGGAGGTGTTTTGAGAAAACACATATAATGAGAGGGGGTGGTGAATTAATATAAGAATTTTTTTTTACTTTTTCAAACATTCATCAACCGTAAGAAAATAATCACATATGAACTGCAGAACATGCAACACAAGATTTACGTGGAAACCCTTTCAGGAGAAAACCACGAAAATTGTATTTATAATAATTTGTAGAAAAAAACCTAGTGTTACAAATATTTGTAGGCACCAACATAGTGTTACAAATATTTATAGGCACCAACCTACTAGAGACACCAATTGCCATTGGTACAAATCCTGGTAGGCACATACTTACTCTTACAGATCTTCATAGACATTGTTATCCCCCCCCGTGCTAGGGATGACTAAGGATATGATGTATCAAGGCCCTCATTTTTCATACATGGAGAACCGAGAGGAATATGAGTAGGCATAGGCCCCTATCTTACCACACATCACCTTTTGATTGATGGCAGCAACATCCACCACACCAACTTAGCTCATAGAGGACAACATGTATTTCTCCATGAGGTAACAAGTATGATGTTGTGGTAAGTGTCATTCTAATAAATGAAGCAGTTGAACATGTTACAAAGGGTCCTTTCCTTATTTTGAAAATGTTTGCTTGGAAATTATGCTTGTTGTCTCATTTCACCTCGGTGGTTGACATGTTTCCCTAGTAAGTATTCACCCCTTGGAAAAGGGTTGCTACCAGTTGGCCTCCTTGAAGGGTTATCGTACCACTCTCGCACATACTTGTCACTTTCCATACTTTTTCCCCTTTTGTCTCCTCATCTTTTGGGTTTTCGGGCATATTGACCCAAGAAGGGATTGCACCTATTTTGATGGGAAGAAGGGGCTAAAGGCTCTGAGGTATTTTTTCGCTGCTATAAAAGAATAAGAAAATAATTTTGAAAATAAAGTGAACATGACAAATAAGGACCATCAAAAGATGGTACAACTTGAGCTCTACTCACTCAATGCCTGCCCCGGTCCCAAATTGCAAATGTCATTTCTTGAAAACCTTATAAAGGGTACTAGAAAATTACAAATAAATGAAAGCACATATTAGAAATATGGCTAAGAAGGGGTATGGGAAAAATGACACCTAAATAGTTGGTAACTCAAGAGCAAGCACACCCTCTACAAAGGAACCCATAAATGAGACAATGTGAGCCCTTGTATGTCAATAAATCCCATGCCCAGAAGTCACACCGCCATCCACCTCATACTCTATACGTGACTTAGATAGGTACCTCTTGGAAATCACTCCTTTACTTGGGGAATGATATACCCAATAGGTCACCATGTAAACCCTCCCATACTTAAATTTGGCAAGTTGTATAAGGTCTTTGAGAATTGGTTTATTTTGAAAAGGGGGGATTTGATGCACATGTTTGGGTGGTTATTTTATTAGATATGGATTTATTGGCATGATACTTGTGACTTTGGAGTCTTGGAGGGTGAATTTGTTTTCCTTTACAGGGCCTTGTCGGGTGAAAATATTTTCGTGAAAGCACAAGGTTACTTGGACCTTCATAGGGGCATGGAGCCCCACAGGTTGGATGATGCACCCCTCCCATTTGACACTTGGTAGGATGAAGATTTCCTTTGGAGGCACTTGGACACCATGGGATGATTACATGATATCCCCTTGCACCTAAATGTTGGCCTTGGAAGGTCTAAAATGTCATTTTCTATGCCCTAGACGTCACATGGAAACTAGGGTTTTTTATGGGATTCTCATGGTTGATGGTGATGTGACGTGGTTTGATGGAGAGAGAGACACTTGGCATGCAGTAGAGCACTTGGTGGTAGGGAAAATGGCCTTTGGAGGCCCAATTATCTTCACCAAAGGGATCAATGTCTCTCTAGGAGGCCTAACATCATTGTTTAGGGCATGACTTCACCCCTAAAAGGGGAAATTACTTTATTTATTTGTAATTTTAATTTGTAAAGGACAAATAGGGAGGTTCGACCTCTCTAATTTGAGTTAACTTTTGGAAAATTGGAAAAAATGGTTCTTAGTGATATTGTATAAATAAAGTTCAGTTTCATTTCATTTGGACATAACTCTCACTTGAGAATTACATAACATTGGCTGGAATGTTTTCCTTGTTTGGTATTTTTTCTCTATTTCTAACTCTTGGTGCATTATGGATGATATTTGTTGTATATTGGTGAATAAAATATAGGCGCTATCTCTTGTATTCTTTATTCTTAGTATGTTGGTGGGATATTCTTGATAAGGAAGGGTTTCTTCATGCTTTTCTTGAAATTAGTAAGGAATTTTTGCATTTAATGTGTTGTTTTCTTCTTGTTTCAAGATAAATTTGTACAAACCATTGGAGTATTATAAGGGAATACCCCCTCCATCAACATATAATTTTCTATCATTAATAAGCTACTTTGCAAAGGTTTGTACAAGGAGTAAAATGGCTTACAACCTTGTAGATTTACCTTGCTAGGTTTTGTTTGCTCTAGGGAGTAAAATGGATTACACCCCTATATAAGTAACAAACCATAGCTCTTACACAAGAGACTCAATTAACCCAATTGATAAGGCACTAATATAATTACATTGGAGATACAATATTGTTGCATTGGTATACGTGAAATATTGAGATATTGCAATTGTCTAAGTTGGATTGGATTCTACATGCTAGAACCCTTCTTGTGCCCTAGGGACATATTGATTTGCCTAGTAATTATATTTTTTGTTACAAATTGATTCTACAACCATTAGGGTTGCTGCAAAATCATCTTTCCTTCATATATTTCTCACTATTCTACCACTAAAATTCACTTGCAAGTTGCCATGATTAAACTACTTGTTATTGGTTATCTTTTGGGTGGATTGTTTGTTGATTTTGGTGATTAGAAGTTGCTTCTATAGAAATTGTTTTCTACATCCATTAGGATGTAATAAATTTTTTTTGATAACAACATATAACATCCCCCTAATCACCACCAAAGTCTTTCTTTAATCATTGAAATTTTGACTAGTCATTGCTAGCTTTATTTATGATATCTTGTATTAGATTTTGGATGGTTAAACTTGAAGATTTTAACATCATTAATTGTTGGTATATATATTTATATAATGTTTTGATTTGGTATAAAAATTATTATCGCTTGATTCTCCTTGATTAAAGGCTTGGTTTATCATTTTTTATCTTGTTCCAGGTAGGGATAACATTTCTTTTTCATGTATCTAACACTTGGAAACCATTCACCTTATTACAAGACTCATTAACAAGCCTTT
Organism: Picea sitchensis; assembly: GCA_010110895.2. NCBI lineage: Eukaryota > Viridiplantae > Streptophyta > Pinopsida > Pinales > Pinaceae > Picea > Picea sitchensis. The sequence continues at coordinate 20,495 of SNQJ01S0025681.1, forward strand.
ATTCATCTCCAAAATTTACCTATATGGGTGCTCATACATCATTGTCTCACTTTCCATATCAATCCCCCTAAGGTCATTGTGATTCCCCCCTTGTGGTGATTGCATCATCACTAAAGAAAGGGGAGTGTCTATCTAAGGTAACAGTGGGTAGGTAATCCCATAGTTGTCTCACCTTTGTGGTTTGGGTTGGTATTTTTCTAAGATACAATCCGTGCGATAACATTTTGACACCATTTTTGGGGAGGATTTTGAATCCTCTTTTGAGCCATAATGACACTTTTTCAATATTTGATCCCAAATCCTTTACCCATATATTTATTGGTGACTCCATCTAAAGGATTTTTCCTTTCCTTTTTTGATGAGCATTCCATAAATTTCATATAGTGACTCCATTATGAGGCACACCCAAAAGAGGGACTATCCTAGTCCTCCACATGTACCTAAACATCCTAGACTCTCACCTAAGCATCATGGTCCTCCACCTTCACCCACCTCTTGTGTTCATCCACCTTCACCTATCTCTCCCTTAGCTACACCTATTGTTGTAAATATGTTCCAAGAACCATGGGAAGAAGACGTATACAAGCCATTAGACGTGACAAATATCCTTGGATCACCCCACAACATCCCAAAAGGTTTTAAGGAATGTATTCCCACCTTTTTTGGTGATGACCCCACCCTAGTCCAACATCACTTGGACACCTTTTCTAGTGTTATTCAATGCTATGACTAGTATGAAAATGTATGGATGAATCTCTTCCCGTTACCTCTCATAGGGAAGGCCAAGGAGTGGTATGACAATATCTCACCAGGGGAAATTACCACTTAGAACACCTCCCAATACCTATTCGTTAAAAGATTCACAAAAAATGAAGATTGTGTATCCCTTTATGACCATCTCTACCATTGCAGGAGGTAACCAAGGGAGGACATCATGGATTTCAATGATAGGTTTAATATCCTCATAAAAAAAATTCTTCAGAATCTCAAACTCTCTAAGGATGCCATTTTCCAATGTTATATGAAAACTATGAATGATACTTACAGTTCTCTGATAGGGGAAAGACATCCATCTACCCTAATAGAATCCTAGGAGAGGGAATGTGAAATAGAGGAAAATTTAATCTCCTTTCGTCATCATAACATCAGTTTCCCTCAAGATATTGTGCAAGAGAATCAAATTATCCACTTTATCGAAACTGCACCTCCTACCAAGACTCTATATGTTACCAAGACATATCTTGATGCAGGAGTATCATCCACATCAAGCGAGCCAGCGCGGAAGCGAAGGACAGATGGGCAAGAGCGCCAATGCAAATTTTGAAAACACCTTGGAAGTTGTTGCGCGATCTTAAATGAAGTCATTCAGATGATGCACACTTGTATAATGTAAATGGACCTTGAGCCTTTAGCTCTCCTCCTTAGTAGGTAGAAGGCATTTAAAGTAGTTAATGCAGGTAGATAGAATTTAATTCTAGATTAGACAGTTGTACAGCGCAAGAGGGAAACGAGATATAGACACCCTCATTGTGTATTGTATCAATAGAATTATTGAAGAAGAAGAGCAAGAGCATGCAGAGAGCTGTGTAAGAACACCCATGTACAGATATTTGAATTAATAGAAGAGTTTGATTCAAATTCATGGTTTTGTGTTGTTCTCTGTATATTGATGTTGAATGATATGCTCATGAATGTTTGCTTCCTGTTATACATTTGCTTTATATGTTGTGTATATGATTTCATGCTTTGAGTTAGAAGTCTAAACGACAAATGGAATGAGTTTCAATTGTTTCTCTATCTGAGTAAGAATTCCTGCAAGGAGTGCAGTTGAAGTGTCCACAAGGAGTGCGTCGACAAGGATTCAGGGTTGCGTCTCTAAAGCTCAGATAGTTTAACTTTTGTTCTCATTACCTAGAAGTGCAGTTGGGCACAGGAGCCGTGAAAGGAATGTGCACGCCAAGCTAAGTCTCAGAATTGTGAATCTGAGCAAAGAGTTGAAGGACTGCTGCTGTAGATGTGCGTAGATTCAAAAGGATTCAAGCACTTGAGGTGTTTGAAGGTTGCCGCAAGGAGTGCGCGCAAGGGTCTTTTATAAAAGCTCAGAAAGGATAGGACCTTCGAGTAATCGCCAAGATAAGCACAGGAAGTTTGTGTCGTGAAGTGTTTAAGAAGGCGTCATAGGTTTGCATGCAGGCGAACAAGTCTTCAAGGAGGAATACTTGGTTCATTTCACAGGAATCACCAAGGAGGGACGGACAGTCGGAATTCTCCGAGGAGAATTCGCGAATCTCCGTGAGTCGTTAGATCTCACAGAGGTGCAGGGGAGATATGGTGACGTATTCCCAAAAGTTTCAAAGCTCAGGAGGGAAAGAGACATTGATCCGAGCCACAAGGGTCGTTGGATCTATACGTATATTGTGTATCGGGGTTTCGTGGGTTGGAACTCCGTAAACATAGCAGCAGGAATCGCGATATCCCGACATTCAAAAGATAGTGTGGGGCCACAACGGAGTCGGCAGGTGGACAGGTGGCATGCCTTATCGGGGTTTCGCAGCGAGAAGTCCTGAAACAATTGCATCAGGATTCGCGATACCGCGAAGTCCGAAATGTCGATGGAGTGAAGGATCGTTGAAAGGTCAACTCGTGCGTTCGTCGGGGTTTCGGCATATCGGGAGTCGGGAGTCGGTAAAGTGAGTTGCTTGATATCACGGCTGGAGAAATTGCGATAGAGAAAACCCTGATAGGAGAAGGTCAACATTGACTGTTGTCGGGTCTCGGGGATTCGAGGGTACAACGCTTGACCACTGACCTCGTGAGAGGGTACCCGAGTGGAGAGAGGGGATCGCATGAGGATTTTTGTGGGTGTAGATTTTTTGATAGGGAAATAGAAGCACCATAGAGTTCTTCGGGTCGAAAGGAAGGAAAGATCCTGTGAGTGGACGTGCTAACGAGCGCGCGACTGCGTCAGTTTGGTATCAGAGCACAAAAAGTTTCTTTGCTTTCGGTAGCAGAGAAGGAGAATTCATCATGCCGCCAAGGAGAGATAGGCAATCACCCGATCCAGAGGATAGGGAAATGCCAAGAAGAAGAGGCAGGCAGATGGCGGATCCAACTATGGAGAGACAAATGCGTGATCTCCGAGCTAGACTCAAAGACATGGAGACAACGCAAAGATGCACAGTCAGTGCGGGGGATCTCAGTGATTCCGAAAGCGAAGTTGAGGCTGAACGTGAAGAAGAAGTTGCAGCTGAAGATGCATCAAACGAGCGTGTGATCAGAGCTATTGCAAGGATGGGTGCAAGAGCGAAAATGGGCATTCCAGTTTATGAGGGAAACTTGGATGCAGAGGAGCTTCTAGATTGGATTAGAGCTCTGGATACTTACTTAGACTATGAAGATGTCGAAGAGGACAAGAAAGTTAAGCATGTTGTCATGAGATTGAAGGGACATGCAACATTGTGGTGGGATGAACTACAAGCTGACAGACATTGCAAGGGCAAGCAGAAGATCAAAATCTGGGACAGAATGATCGCGAAGATGAAGGAAAAATTCATCCCAAGGGATTATCAAATTACTCTGTTCAGGAGGATGCAGAACCTGAGACAGAAGCGGATGTCAGTGAAGGAATACAATGAAGAATTCTATAAGTTGAACATTAGAGTAGGTCATCGGGAGAGCGATGATGAGAAAGTTTCCAGATACATG
>SNQJ01S0025681.1:24339-36326 GCA_010110895.2 Picea sitchensis
CCTCAGATTCGAACAGATAGAGGTGGAAGTTCACAGCGAGGGCCATATGTTGAACAAAGAGGACAACATACTGAGCAGAGAGGAGATTATGCTGACAACAACACTTTTCCTCGTACTAGAGGTAGAGGAAGAGGAAGAGGTGGAGTAATCACATGCTTCACATGTGGAAAGAATGGGCACAAGTCTTATGAGTGTCCAGACAAAAAGAAGGAGATTGGAGAAACTCACATCGTCGAGGCACAGAGGCGGGATGTTGAGGTAGAAGACGCTTAAGGCGAAAGATCGTTGATGATGCGAAAAGTCCTTTTGACACTTGAGAAGGAGGTAGAAAGTTCAGGCCAAAGGACCAGACTTTTCAGGACTGCTTGCAAGACCAAGGATAGGCTATGCAAGGTCATTGTAGATAGTGGTAGCACGGATAATATCGTTTCTACAGAGATGGTAGAGAAGCTGGAGCTGGAGACGACTGATCATCCAAGCCCATACAGAGTTTCGTGGATACAGAAAGTACACCAGGTAACTGTCACTAAACTATGTTTAGTTGAATTCAAGATAGGAGGATATAATGATAAGATCTTGTGTGATGTTATTCCCATGGATGTTTGTCATCTATTGTTGGGTAGACCATGGAAATATCACAGGAATGTGATTCATGATGGGAGAATGAACACATACACCCTGGAGAAGAATGGGAGGACACACATGTTGCTTCCGATAAAGGATAAGGAGGTGAAGCCGGAAGTAAGCAACACTATACTTCTCATGAGTGGGAAGGAACTTCTTACAGAGGTTAAGAAGAAGGAGGATTCATAGTTCATTGTGGTCAGGAAACCGAGGATTGTTCTGACTAGCACAAGAGTGGATGATTTACCAGAAGAAGTTCAGGAACTGCTGGAAGAGTTCGTTGACATAGTTGTGGATGAATTACCTCATTCGTTGCCACAGATGAGGAGTGTGAGTCATCATGTTGATCTCATACCAAGATCTAGTTTTCCAAACAAAGTCGCGTACAGATTGACGCTACAAGAGAATGAAGAGGTTAAGAGGCAAGTCCAGGAGTTGTTGGACAAAGGATTGGTCAGGGAAAGCTTGAGTCCATGTGTTGTTCCAACAGTACTTAGTCCAAATAAAGACGGAGGCTGGAGGATGTGTACTGACTCAAGGGCGATTAACAAGATAACCATCAGGTACATATTTCCATTGCTGAGGATGGATGATCTGATGGATTGCTTGAGCGGAGAAAAATATTTTTCAAAGATTGATTTGAAAAGCGGTTATCATCAGATTCGCATGAGAGAAGGTGATGAGTGGAAGACAGCATTCAAAACAAACGAAGGGTTGTATGAATGGCTTGTTATGCCATTTGCCTTAACAAATGCGTCGAGTACCTTCATGAGGTTGATGAATGAAGTCCTGAGGGAGTTCATCGGGAAATTTGTTATTGTGTATTTGGATGACATACTGGTTTTTAGTAAAATAGTGGCAGAGCATCTTAAGCATTTGGCTACAGTGATGCAGAAACTACAGCAGGAGAAGCTGTTGATAAACATGAAGAAGTCCTCATTCAGGAAGACAGAGCTCATTTACTTGGGATTTGTTATTTCATCAAATGAGTTGAGGATGGATCCAGATAAGGTGGAGGTAATCAAGAATTGGCCATCACCAAAGAACATATTTGAGGTGAGAAGTTTTCACGGATTGGCTAGTTTCTACCGAAAATTCATCAGGAATTTCAGTGGAATTAGCGCAGCGATGATGGACAAAGTGAAGAAAAGACACAAATATTTTCACTGGACAACGGAAGCTAAGAAAAGTTTTGATCTGTTGAAAAGGAAGATTACAGAACAACCAGTCTTGGTGTTGCCGTATTTCTGAAAGACATTTCAAGTGAAATGTGATGCAAGCGGATTTGCAATCGGGGCAGTCTTAAGTCAAGAAGACAGGCCAATAGCATACTTCAGCGAGAAGTTGAATGAGGTGAAATTGAAGTACTCCACGTATGATAAGGATTTTTATGCTATCATACAGGCATTAAAAAAATGGAGGCATTACTTGATCCCGAAAGAGTTTGTCTTATACAGTGACAACCATGCATTATAGTTTGTGACTCAACAGGAAAAGTTGAATCAGAAACATGTCAAATGGGTTGAGTATATGCATAATTTCACTTTTGTGATTAAACATATTTCTGGTACTGCTAACAAAGTTGTTGATGCTTTGAGCAGGAAGTGTTTGCTGTTGCAGGAGTTCAGAGTCAAAACACTGGGTTTTGATGATCTCAGGGACATGTATGCAGNAGATGATCAAGATTTTAAGGAGGCGTATGAAGCAACTGAGAATCCAGTTCTCAGAGACAGAAGCAAATGGGCCGAATACATGATCCAGGAAGGATTTCTATTCAAGGGAAATCAACAGTGTATTCTGAAATGCTCCATGAGGGAAAACTTGTTAAAGGAAAAACACAGTGGAGGATTGGCAGGACACTTTGGTCATGACAAGACGTTCGCAAAGTTGGACGAGTCATATTTTTGGCCGGGAATGCGAGAATACATCAAGAAGTTCATAGACAGATGCAGAATTTGCCAGCATTCGAAGGGAAGGAAACAAAATGTAGGGTTTTATCAACCATTGCCCATATCAGAGAGGTTGTGGGATGCAATTAGCATGGATTTTGTATTGGGGTTGCCAAGAATGCAAAGAGGTGTTGATTCAATCTTTGTAGTGGTGGATAGATTTTCCAAGATGGCACACTTTATTCCATGCCAGAAAACCAGTGACGCAACTCACATTGCGAACCTGTTTTTCAAAGAGGTCATTCGACTTCATGGATTGCCGAGGAGTATAGTTTCGAATCGAGATACAAAATTCATAGGGAATTTTTGGAGAACCTTATGGAAGAAGCTAGGAACTAACTTGTTGTTTAGTTCAGCGTATCATCCTCAGATAGATGGCAGACAGAAGTGGTGAACAGAAGTCTGGGAGACTTGCTGAGAAGCTTGGTGACAGAGCACCACAGCTAGTGGGACCACATATTACCACAGGCAAAGTTTTCTTATAATGACTCAGTAAACAGGAGCACAGGGCAGAGTCTGTTTCACGTTGTCTATGGCATGAAACCGAGAGGAATTTATGAACTAAGGGATTCAGAACAGACTGCGACTAGGAGCACTAGTGCAGAAGATTTCGCAGAGGCGATGAAAAAACTTCACAGTCAGGTGAAGGAACGACTACAGAGTTCAAGCCAGGAATACAAGCATAGAGCAGATCAACATAGAAGACAACTTCAATTTGAGGTTGGTGATCTGGTTCTGGCACATTTGAGAAAGGAAAGGTTCCCGAGAGGAACATATAATAAGCTGAAGATGAAGAAAATTTGGCCATTTAGGGTCTTGAGAAAATTTGGGACAAATTCTTATGAGATTGAATTACCCGATGGGATCAGAATTTCTTCGATATTCAATATCTCAGATTTGTACCCATATAAAGTTGGAGAAGCAGAGAATGGAACTGAGCAGCCAGTGATCCAGTGGACAAAGCATATGCTAGTTGCAGATAATCCATATATGGAGTGCATACTAAACAAGAGAGTAAGTAAAAGGACTAGGCGAAAGCAATATTTTGAGTATCTGGTCAAGTGGAAGAACCATCCAGTTGAATATGCCAACTGGGAGAACGAAGCGGAGATACAGAAGCATGGACAGAACATGCGTGAGCTCATGGACAGGAGCAAATGAAAATTTTCAAGCGAGGGAGTATGATGCAGGAGCATCACCCACATCAAGCGAGACAGCGCGGAAGCAAAGGACAGCTGGGCAAGAGCGCCAGCGCAAATTTTGAAAACACCTTGGAAGTTGTTGTGCGATATTAAATGAAGTCATTAAGATGAGGTGCACTTGTATAATGTAAATGGACCTTGAGCCTTTAGCTCTCGTCCTTAGTAGGTAGAAGGAATTTAAAGTAGTTAATGCAGGTAGATAGAATTTAATTCTAGATTAGACAGTTGTAGAGCNGTATATTGATGTTGAATGATATGCTCATGAATGTTTGCTTCCTGTTATACATTTTCTTTATATGTTGTGTATATGATTTCATGCTTTGATTTAGAAGTCTAAAAGACAAATGGAATGAGTTTCAATTGTTTCTCTATCTGAGTAAGAATTCCTGCAAGGAGTGCAGTTGAAGTGTCCGCAAGGAGTGCGTTGACAAGGATTCAGGGTTGCATCTTTGAAGCTCAGATAGTTTAACTTTTGTTCTCATTCACCTAGAAGTGCAGTTGGGCACAAAAGCCGTGCAAGGAGTGCGCAGGCCAAGCTAAGTCTCAGAGTTGTGAATCTGAGCAAAGAGTTGAAGGACTGCTGCTGCAGGTGTGTGCAAAGTGAAAAGGATTCAAGGACTTGAGGTGTTTGAAGGTTGTTGCAAGGAGTGCGCGCAAGGGTCTTTTGTAAAATCTCAGGAAGGATAGGACCTTCGAGTAATCGCCAAGATAAGAACAAGAAGTTTGTGTTGTGAAGTGTTTAAGAAGGCATCGTAGGTTTGCGTGCAGGTGAACAAGTCTTCAAGGAGGAATACTTGGTTCATTTCGCAGGAATCACCAAGGAGGGACGGACGGTCGAAATTCTCCAAGGATAATTCATGAATCTTCATGAGGCGTTATATCTCATAGAGGTGCAGGGGAGATACGGTGACGTATTCCCAAAAGGTTCAATGCTCAGGAGGGACAGAGTCGTTGATCCGAGCCACAAGGGACGTTGGATCTATACGTATATTGTGTATCGGGGTTTCGTGGGTTGGAACTCCGTAAACATAGCAGCAGGAATCACGATATCATGATACGCGATATCCCGACAGTCAAAAGATAGTGTGGGGCCACAGAGGAGTTGGCAGGTGGATAGGTGGCACGCCTTATTGGGGTTTCGTAGCGATAAGTCCCAAAAGAATTGCATCAGGATTCGCGATACCACAAAGTCCGAAATGTCGATGGAGTAAAGGACCGTTGAAAGGTCAACTCATGCGTGCATCAGGGTTTCGGCATATCGAGAGTCGGGAGTCGGTAAAGTGAGTTGCTTGATATCACAAGTGGAAAAATCGTGATAGAGAAAACCCCGATAGAAGAAGGTCATCGTTGACTGTTGTCGGGTCTCAGGGATTCGAGGGTACAATGCTTAACCACTGACCTCGCGAAGTTGCGAAGTCTGATCTCCCGAGTGGAAAGAGGGGATCGCGTGAGGATTGTTGTGGGTGTAGATTTTCCGATAGGGAAATAGAAGAGCCATAGAGTTCTTCGGGCCGAAAGGAAGGAAATATCCTGTGAGCGAACGTGCTAGCGAGCGCACGACTGCGTCATATTTGCAAATGGAAGAGAGAGAAGATGATTCCAAAGATGATAATCATGTGCTTGAATCCATAAAAAAGGAAAATGTGCCATGTGAAAATGAGGAATATATCTCCATTACAAAGGTGATTTTTCAAATACTCAGATCAAATTTCTAGCCGAGGAAGTAGATATCAAGGTTATAAATCTACCTAATGATTCTTTACCGAAGGGGTCATATTCTTTCAAACAAATTTTTGATCGAAATGGCATGTAAAAGGGGAGGGAAATGATCCAGGAAGATGATGAAATCATTGAAGTAAATATCAGTATTGACGCATCCCCAAGGATAATTAATATCGAGAAGGGGACAACACCTTCTGAAAGAGAATAGTTATTGGCCCTTATTAGAGAATTTAAAGATATTTTTTCCTAGTCGTATGGAGATCTCAAATCTTACCAAGAGGATTTCATAAAACATGTTATTCCCCTCAAGGAGGGAGAGAAACCATTCAAGCAGAAGTTGAGTCATATTAACCCAAAAATCACACCTTAGCTCCAGAAGGAACTACAAAAGATGGTAGAATCAGTGATAATTGAACCCATCATATGTTCATCATGGATATTCAACCTTGTGATTGTACAAAAAAATACTTTTGATATTAGACTATGTGTTGATTTTAGAAACTTAAATCAAGCTTCGCTTAAGGACAATTACCCTTTACCGAACATGGAATAGCTATTGCAAAGAGTTATTGAAGCAGGAATGATGTTCATGCTTGATGGAATTTCAGGATATAACCAAGTATTGGTAAGATAATATGATCAACTTAAGACTTATTTCCCTACCCCATGGGGGACCTATAAGTATTTACGGATTCACTTTGGGTTGACTAATGCTAGGTCTACTTTTCAATGTGCCATGGATTATGATTTCAGGGATCTTGTTGGAAAAATAATAGATATTTACCAAGACGATCTAACATCCATTTCCAAGAAGAGAACTCAACATGTTCATCACTTGCGAGTGATATTTGAGAGATGTAGATATTATGGTGTCTCTATGAACCCCAAGAAATTGATTTTTATGGTAGACAAAGGAAAGTTATTGGGACATATCATCTCTGAGGATGGAATTTCAGTAGATCCTTCTATAATTGAAGCAATCGAGAAGATTTATCTCCATAAGGATAAGAAGTATTTACAATTTTTTTTTGGTAAAATTAATTTCATAAGAAGATTCATCCAAAAAATTTCCAAAATGATCAAACCATTGAAACATTTGTTGAAAAAGGATGCTCGTTTTGAGTGGGTGATAGCGGTAAAAGGGATTTTCAACATATTAAAGAGGCTATAATTGTTTCACTAGTTTTTGTGAGATGGTATTTTACCAAAAAATTCATCATTTTCTCCTTTTCCTCAAATGACACCATTGCAGGAGTCGTTTTGTAGAAAAACGATGAAGGAGACAAGAAACTAAAATTCACTTGCAAGATGCCATCACTAAACTACTTGTTCTTGGCTATCTTTTGGGTGGATTGTTTGTTGATTTTGGTGGTTAGAATTTTTTTTTGTAGAATTTTTTTTATACATCCATTAGGCTATTATAAAAACTATTGATAACATCACATAACAACCCCCTAATCACCACCAAATCCTTGCTTTAATCATTGAAAGTTTGACTAGTCATTGCTAGATTTATTTCTAATACCTTGTATTAGAGTTTGGATGGTTAAATTTGCAACTATTAACATCATTCATTATTGATCTATATATTTCTGTACTTCTACAATTTGGGATAGAAAGGATTCTTTCTTGATTCCCCCTAATTAAAGGCCTATTTTATCATCTTTTTTCTTTTTCCAAGCAGGGCTAACATTGTTTTTGTAGTTATCTAACACTTGGAAACCATTCACCTTATTAAAAGAATCATTATCAATCCTTTATTTGTCTCCAAAATTTACCTATAGGGGGGTTCTCATTCATCATTGTCTCACTTTCCATCTCAATTCCCTTAGGGTCACTGAGATTCCCCCCTTTGGCGATTCCATCATCACTAAAGCGAGGGGAGTGTCTATCTAAGGTCACAATGGGTAGGTACTCTCGTATTTGTCTCACCTTTGTGTTTTGGGTTGAAATTTTCCCAAGCTACAATGTGTGCGATAACAGACACCAATATACTGGAAACACCAATCCCCACCGCTAAGCACAAACTTAGCAAGAGACATCAATCTATTACAGAACTTCGTATACACCAATATACTCGAGACACCAATCCCCACCACTAAGAACCAACTTATAAATAAACACTAATATCTTATATATCTACGTAAACTCCAATCTACTAAAGACACCAATCCCCACCTCTAAGCACCAAATTAGCAAGAGACACCAATCTCTGAGTTGTACCAACCTTCATCGAGTATGTTTTCTATTTATTCTTTCACCAGGTATGCTCGTTTCTTCTTCCTTTATCAGGTCTACTCACTACTTCTACATTCACTAGGTCTTCTCACTGCTTATGTCTTTACCTGGTCTGACCAAAATTTGAATTTCCAAATGGAAACTTTCTCAAAGCTTGTTGTTTTGGGCCTCTTCCCAAGAAAAAACTTGTACAACATGTCATGTATTCAATTTTTCAAATATAATTGTAAAATTTTTACCTGAGGTACTTATGTATGTCTCCAATGTATTTGAAAAATATCAAGGTTTGAAACATAAAAAAAAAATGTTATCGAAAAAATGCCAAGATGACCTGAAATTGATTTCACAATTCAATCTTTGCTAATCCATTTTTCACACATGCGCACACACTTTCTATCAATGGTTTCTCTTTTTATACTTTTTTGTAATCCTCCATGAAGGGAACTGTCCCTTAATTAAATAATTAATTCCCAATACCATGGGAAAATACCAAAAATACCATGAGAAAATATTGTTATGAACCAAGGGGGGAATATACAGGCTTAAATGTATATGTTATGACCCCAAGGGGGAGCATATATGGAACTAAATGTACATGTAATGTGTAAATATATATGTAATAGGGTCGGTATAATAGTAAAGGGGCCTCATGTGTAGGTATGAATAAGTTTATATAGAGATCATATATTAATTATTGAGGACATGATAATTGTAATGTATGAATGTATTTGGTTATTTAGAGGAGTTTCTCCTATTTTTAGTGATCTTTTCCATCTAGTGATAAATATTTTGGATTTCATCTTGATTCATGTTTGATCTCTCTAGAGTTTTAGTTAGTGAAGTAAATTTTGGAGGATCCTTTGGAGCCATGTGAGAAAATAATAATTCTTCTCTTTTTCCTATTTATCAAAAATTTTGAATCACCAAAAACAAATCTTCCAATAAACATTTATGTCAATTGTAAGTTACATACCTTTCAAACCTTAATTTGGAGTCTATCCTCCTGCCCAACCTTCCTTCTGATGTATTTATAAAAACAAATCCCTTATGAGTCTAAAATATTGACCTGTAGTACTATAATATTTCTTCTCTGCAATGTCACAATTCTGACCAAAATTTGATGTGCCAAGTGAAATTTATGGTAACTTTCTCAAACCTTGCCGATTTTTGGATTGTTTTAGAGAGGGAACTTGTATAGAATGTCACATTTCCAATATTTGACACCTTATTATGAAACTTTCACCGGAAATACTATGGAATTTCCCATTCAAATGAAACTAGTTTCATGCAATTTGGATCCTCACGGAAGAATATATGATTATTTTACCCATAACATATTTTTGAAACCAGTTATAGGACTAGTCCAAAACCCTATCTTCCACACAGTATATATCCAAAATTATAATAACCCAAAAGATGAAATTTGTACTCCAAATACCTAGATATGACTTGTAAATAACATCCAAGTTTCTTTGTCTGAATCATCCCAGAAAAAAAAAAGTATAGCTAAAATCCCAAGATGACTCGTTTAAAACGAAATTCAGGATGAATACAAAAATTATCTTATATAGGATGTAGCTCCAAAAGTATAACGACCCAGAAGCTGAAATTCATACCAACGATACCTTGATATGTCTTCTAAATAACCTCCAATTTTCATTATCTTAATCAACCCATAAGAAAATATTATAGAGAAAATTCTAAGATGACATGCTTAGAGAATAAAAACCCTAGTATTGTTGCTTTGATAACAAATGTAATGATCTAAATTCTTAAAATATCATAACAGAACAAAAGTACACACCATGTATAGAAATGCGAGTGTGGAGCACAACTCCAAGATAGATATTGTACACAATAACTCAAATAATAGGAGAACCTCCTCCAAATAATCAAATACATTCATACATTACAATTCACATGTACTCAATAATGAATGCATGATCTCTATATATACCTATTCACACCTACACATGAGGCCCCTTTACTATTAGGCCAACCCTATTGCATATATATTTACACATTACATGTACATTTATCCCCATATATGCCTCCCCTTGGGGTCATATAATATACATTTAACCCTCTATATTACCCCCTTGTGTCATAACACAACACCTATCCTTGACTCGGCACCATCAAAATGCATCTCCCATCTATCATCCTAGTCATGTTTTGAGGAATTGTCCATAAGTGAACCTATATGTTGGGTTAGTATGACATAATTTCCAATATCATCTTGTAACAACCCTGGTTAAATAGATGCATTAGGATTATTAATTGTAATTAATTTGATAATTTGACTGTCCTAATATGTTAGTTAAACAATAATTATTTCCTAATACTATTAACTAATTAATCATTTATTAATTACTTTTTCATATTTGTCAATGATTAATTAATTAATTAATTGACTCATTAATTATTTGAGTAAAGAATTAAAGGGGTTAATAATTTAATTTATTTTATTAAAGACTTACGTATGAAGGGGGGGAAAGGAACATTAAATGGAGGGGAGAAGATAATAAATAAGGGGATAAGATAATAAAGAAGGGGATAAGGTAATAAAGGAGGGGATAAGGAAATTAATGAGGGGGAGGAGAGTCGGTGAAGGGGAAGATATGACGGGGGAAGAGTCCTATGGGAAGGAATCATGAGAATAGGGGGAAGGAAGAATAATGGGAAAGGAGAGACTGTAGTTCTGGTTTGGGGATTTTCTGGTTCTGTTGTTGGGTTCTGCAGTTTTGGTGAACCATCACAGGAGGCACCGGGTTGTTGGTGGTTTTGGGCACAGGGGTCAGGATTCCTTTCGGTATCCTAGAGCTAGGGAGATGGACAAGATGCTCCTAGATGGCTGGGTGGTTAGTCGGTTTGGGCAGAGTTTGGTCAGTGCATCAGGCTGGACAAGGTAGCAGGGAAAGGACAACCAGAGCAGCGGGAATTAACATCAGAAGGAGGTATTTTTAATTATGAATTTGCTGAGTTATTTTCATGCTGTGGAATAATTTTAAATTTCTGCAGAATATTTATGCTTATATGATGGTGAATGAATTATTTGTGCAAAGAAAGGAATTATATGTTTAATTGTACTTAATTTTGGATTTAATTAAGTTAGGTCTCTACACATGGTATCAGAGCCTTGGTTCAAAATCTAGAGCCAAGGGCCTACCCACCTACCCAAACCCTTAATTAGATATAAATTTGGGCCAATCTCTAGCTCCACCTAAGCTCCACCTACCCTGCAAGCCAAAAACACATTTTCTTTGTTAGTTACACAGATCTATATATAAACAATATGCCCATAATATTCTACACAGTGGAAGTATTAAGTAAATTTTAACATTTGCTTCAATTAAACAAACAAAGAGTTGTGTTGTGTTACTTCTAATGTTATTTTTCTTTCATTATGTTGATCTGCACTCTAAAACCCTGTAGACTATAGCTGCATCGTGCATGTAGTACTTTTATTGTGTTGAATATAGCATAAGAAGCATACTTAAAAATAAATAAATAAATAAAAGATAACAAATAAAAAATAAACAGAAAAGTTTCTAATCACTTTCTCCTGCAAAATAGTTGAAAATTCATTTAGATATTAGTTGGGTTGGTTGAGAGAGACCAAGAGTACCAATTTTCTCATCTAATGGAAAAGGAGGTCATAGTTCTTAGCAGTTAGAATTGGGCATGCAAAAAAAATTAATATACTTCCTCACTCCAAACCTAATTCGACCTTCTTATCCAATCATTGCATGAAATATCAGCCCAAGACCTGAGTCGACCCTCTTAGCATGATTACCAAATTTATTATTAACTAGTGCTTTGTTATTTTTGCAACCCTAACTCGCCTTGCTATCTTTGTCAAGATAAAACCCTAATCCACCTTATCATTTATAATTAGTACTTCTGCTAATATTTCCAAGAGAAAACCCTACTGCAATCTCCTTTTCTATAGTTGGTGAGCATGCTAATATTGACAATAAAAATGCTAAGTCAACTTCCTATTATATAATTGGCATTTTTTTTTTCTTATAATTTAAGCCAAAAATCTGATTCAATTCCCTTTTATTCATAGTTGGTTTTATCTTGAGGATGAGATCCAAAGCACATCGGGATGAGAGGCTATAGGTTACAGGTTCCAATCTAGTCTAAGTCTCCTATGAGGTATTATCATGACTTGTGACGGGTTCAACCGCCTTCAATCTCGATATTCAAGGAAGAAAGGGAGCAAGCTCCTGGGGTAAAAAAAATAAAA
>SNQJ01S0025681.1:38388-88924 GCA_010110895.2 Picea sitchensis
GGAGGAGAGTCGGTGAAGGGGAAGATATGATGGGGGAAGAGTCCTACGGGAAGGCATCATGAGAATAGGGGGAAGGAAGAATTATGGGAAAGGAGAGACTGTAGTTCTGGTTTGGGGATTTTCTGGTTCTGTTGTTGGGTTCTGCAGTTTTGGTGAACCATCGCAGGAGGCACAGGGTTGCTAGGCATTTTGGGCATGGGGGCCAGGATTCCTTTCGGTATCCTGGAGCTAGGGAGTCGGACAGGCTGCTCCTAGATGGCTGGGTGGTTAGTCGGTTTGGGCAGAGTTTGGTCAGTGCATTAGGTTGGACAAGGCAGCAGGGAAAGGACAACTAGAGTAGCAGGAATTAGCATCAGAAGGAGGTATTTTTAATTATGAATTTGCTGAGTTATTTTCATGTTGTGGAATAATTTTAAATTTTTGTTGAATATTTATGCTTATATGATGGTGAATGAATTATTTGTGCAAAGAAAGGAATTATATGTTTAATTGTACATAATTTTGGATTTAATTAAGTTAGGTCTCTACACATCCTCATAACACACATGTTCATTCATGGGTTCTTTGGGATATTCAACATGAAACTTCATCTTGGGCTCCCTATAAAGTCTAATATATGTATTATCTATGATAAAGATGGAAGCATATGAAAAATCAAGTTGTATATTTCCACTCCAAGATATATTCCCATTTTCTAGAAATAAACATTGTTAGGGACCTAACCTCCCTGACCCCTCACGTAAATAGAATAATATATTTCCATGAAATAAAGGTCGACATTGGTTAATAAGGCCTATTTAATAAATTGGAATAAGTCAATGTAAGAAGACCTAATAGAAGCTTATGCTTCTAGAAGGATCTTCCTCTAGAATGATATTTAGAAGACAGTTTTATATCACAAGTTGTAGGTTGGGAAAATCCTGGCCCAACCACAAACACAAGTTCTACAACTGGTTAATGCTACACCCAATGTCACCTCGATGTAGGTCCCACACTTCAAGGGTGACTAGGTCACTCTATGGAGGTGATCCTAGTGACCCTAGGGGGAATGATAAGGATGAAGGGAAGTGTAAGGATAATTCCACCACAATTTCAAGTGATGGAAGAGTAGATTGGTTGAAAAATGGTAAGTGAAGAGAGTTAAATGGATACCATGTAAAGAGATAGTTGTCGATGCACCTGTACCTGCTCGAGACACAAGAAAAGACAATTTTCCAACCAAGTATAGTAATGGTTCGACAAGCTAATATTGTTTTCCCTAAAATAAAACAACATAAAGGTTAGTAAATCAACAATATATTACATCCAAATCGACAAGTAAAATTTCTATATTAGTTAGCAATGTCAACAATAAAACTAGCAACCAATGTGGACCGAAAATAACACTTCAAGACTGAATAAAGATGGTTTTCATTAAAGTAAATTTATGCAGAAGTATATCAGCCTTATGGATGTATAATTAAATGAAGTACAATAGAAAATATGACCATCAAAAAGTGCCAAAATATATCCCAATAGATGCATCTAGGTTATTAGTTTAAACTAGCAAATTTAGAGGGTTAGTCTAGGGTTAGTTTGTGAGATATTAGCGGTTAGGGTTGGATTTTAAAGAATCCCTAATGGATTTAGGTTATTTTTTATACATCATTAATAATTTGTGGGAGAAATAGGACGTCCTACATGAGGAATAATCCCCAAGGCATCAAGATTATTATCCAAAAGAGACAACTTCAAAACTTGAAATCTGTATGTTTACCAAGGCAACAATTTATTTCTTCCTTGCAATAAGTAAATGACTAGTGACTTTGACAAAGGGTTAATGGAGTCAAGAGAATTTGAAGAATCTATATAGTATACTTCATTGGGGGTATAACCCCTTTTACTCCCCAAGGAAATCTTCTCTTAGCTAGGGTTTCAACTAGGAGGGTGTATGCAATTATAGTCCTCTTAGTAAACCCTTATGAAGCAATATTCCCTTAGCAATAAAATGGTGGAAACACAAGTAGGGCAATATTCTCTTATACTACCTACTTGGATCAATAAAATAGAACATTTAACTTGTACAAATGATAATACAACGAAATAAATGGCACCTTCAAGCATTAAAAGGCAATAAAAGCTAGACTAACCACCAAAAAAGTAATGAAGAAATCCTTACAAGTCTAGTGCACCATCTCCATCAACGATAACCAAGACATATCCATAAAAAAAGTACAAGAGAGAGAACTAACCAAAGAGAGTGAAAATTTGAGTCCAAGAGCCTCTCACAATGGAGAGTTATGTTTTTCAAATGAGATCTTATGATCTTTATTTATACAAAATGTAGCTAACATAGTTTGTCCACACAATTTAGGGTAAAACACAATATTAGGGGTTAAAAACCCTAATATTTCCCCTTTTACAAAATAATATTAAACAATTCCTTTAAAATTTCTCTTTTGCACAAATAAAACCCTAATTTACATGGACGTCGCTCCTTTAGGGGATGTTTTGGCACTAGTAGAAAGTCATTGGTGATGTAAGAAGGAAGTAAGGCTTCCGGAAGGCACGTGTTAAGCATCCAAATTTCTTCCTTCATGGTCAAATCCTCAAACACCTCAAAATTTCCAACTGCCAATGCATATCACCTCACCACCATGCCCTAACCCCCCCAAACATGACGTCAAGATCAAAAGAAGACGTTTTTCCCCTCCTGGGAAATTCGTTTGTCATGTGAGAGTTGGGATAAGTCTTCCACATCATATTATAGGTCTCCAATACTTCGTCTCTATGATTTGGCATGTGGACCCTTGGAATCCAACCTGTGGGATTGCAGCCCCATGGAAGCCCAAGCTAGGCTTGTTCTTCCAAAATTGTCCACCAACTAGGTCCTTCAAGGACAAATGAGCACACCCTCCAAGGATCTCAAGTTATAGCATCATGATAATTGAATCCAATCAATAAATAATCCATCTAATCATGTGCATCAAATATCACTATATCAAACGGTTAATTGCTCAAAGACACTATGCGAATTGTCAAGCTTGAATATGGGAGAGTTGACGAGGTGTCCTATTGGATAGATATTTCCCTAGGTCAAGGAGAGTTTCCAAGAGATCTCTCTCTAATCCATGTAAAGTGGATGAAGTGGTTGGGGTCAAGACTCAATGGGCATAGGGCTCATGAAATACAAAGGGTCATAGTGTCTCATTCATGGGTGCCTTTGTGGAGGGTGTGTGGTACCTTCATCCACAATGCAATTTTTCCAATCCCATCAATTTCCTTTTATATTTCTTTCTTTTTCTTCTTTCAATATAGCATAAGGAGAGATTGAAGGTCAATTCCCTGGCATGGTGACCATATTATGGGCAATGTCACCCATAAAAACCTAGTGGAAATGAGAAGGTTGGCTCGTGATGAGACCCATGTTCTCTCATCCATGAAACTGAGAGCCATTGCCCTAGTTTGGTGACCATATGGTGACAATATCATACCACTAGATATCCATGGAAGTGATAGGTCGGCTCGTGATGAGACCTCCTATCCTTCAAATAAACTTTCAAGCATTCTTTATTATATTATGGGTCCCCTTTACTCAAAGATAAGCATTTCCCTATTTTCTTGGGTGATCCATGGGAAAATAATATGGAAGGTTTAAACAAGGCTTTTATCTTGTACCCAACATCAACCCCTCTGGGCCATCATCCCCTTCTTCCCATAGAATGAGGGACAACCCCTTCTTGGGTCAATACACCCTAAAATCCCAAGAGATAATAAGATGGAGGGGAATCATTATGGAAAGTGGTAAGTATGGTCGGGAATGGTGTGATGGCTCATTAAGGGAGTTCCTAGTAGAAAAACAATCCCCAAGTAAAACCACTTACTAGGGAACAATGTCAACCACCAAGGTGAAGCAGGGAAAAGGCATAATGTCCAAGCATATTTCATGAAATCTAGAGCAATATAATATCCAACAAATCAAATGGCTAAATATTGAAATTATTCTCACCATAATACTGAATTGTACCTTATGGAGCAAGGACCATTTCCTTGCGGAATCTAGTTGGTGTGGTGGATGCCATCTGAAAACTTGTTACCATTTGTGGTGGTGAGTGGGATTTCCATATGTGAAAAGGGTATTATTGGTCATGTAGTCTCTTGGAACTCTATATCTGCAACCTGAGCGCCTCAAGACATAATATCCTTAGTTATCCACAAAATGGGGATAACAAATAGAATTACTTAAGTAAGAGTAGGAGTCATGAGAAGTTTTGTATTGAGAATTATTACAGTAATAGAGCGCTACTTTTTTGGAGGTTTCCCCCTGAGATAGGAAAGTGAACATTGTTTCCTATCAACAAAGGTATTATTTTGGTGTTGTGGTTTCATCTATTGTGTTTTTCCACTATTATTTTCTGCAATATTTATGTTTTCAGCTATTATAATAGATTTGGTACCTTACAAGTCATATCAGAGTACTTTCCTTGGCAGAAAATTGTGGATTATTTTTTTCAGGGTAGAGACGTATTTTAGCGTCTTAAAGCTATAGATATTTTTCATTCAATGCATAAAACCATGGGAGGATAAGCATACATGCAGGAACTACAAGTGGTACTTAAGCGTACATTTTTTGCCACCCTTGTAACCCTTGTTGATAACCCTTCGAGTGGTAGTGCATCAGAAAACACCTGTATACAGATGAAACTAAATATCATGAAGCCCTTTGTAGATAAACCAATCAAACGCCTGACTGCTATTGTAGGACCGAGAACATAACTTGGGAATATAATCTCTAATACCTATGTAGTCGGGTAGTACAACTAAAGGAATGATATAGCCTCCTTAGTTGGTGCCCTGAGATATTGGGTCGAGTACTATTGTTGGATCCCACATGTATATCAGAGAGCTATAGCACTATTGGGTCGAGTACTATTGTTGGATCCTAACTCGTAGGACGGAAACAAAAATAGAAAAGACAATATCTATTGTCATGCAACTTTACCTCCTACATTATAGTTGTGAAATTAGTACACATTGTTTTTCCTATTAAGAATTTGGGCCTTTCAACACTGCATTATTCTTCATATCGAAGTATAACTGCAGTCTGGGGCCTTCCCACATCCTTATTTGAGACCTATCCCACTCAACTCCTCTTTTCATCTTGATTGAAATGATACCTATCCATTTTTTTCTTTTTTTTCTTTTGTCCTGACCCCCTTTATGGAACCCCTACTTGGGACCTATTCCATTGGAATCCTCTTTTCATCCTAATCACAGTGATACCTATCATTTCTTAGCCTTTTTTTTTTCGTGGACCCACCCTCCCTTTTCACCCACCTTTCTTTCCCACCTATTCATGTGTTTTGCCCTCACCATGGCCAACACTCACAACCAAGACCTTGAAATTCACATAGCTACCCAAATTGAGTAAAAAATGGACCACCTAAAAGAGGAATTGAAGAAGGATATGAATTCAAACCTTGTCAACTAGCTTGAATCCCACCTTGAGTCTCAAATTGACTCATTTGTTGCCAAGGTCCTGGAAAAACTACCCATTTATGGAATCCATTCCTCATCTAATCAACCTTCTATTGTTGGATCCTAACTCGTAGGACAGAAACAAAAATAGAAAAGACAATATCTATTGTCATGCAACTTTACCTCCTACATTATAGTTGTGAAATTAGTACACATTGTTTTTCCTATTAAGACTTTGGGCCTTTCAACACTGCATTATTCTTCATATCGAAGTATAACTGCAGTCTGGGGCCTTCCCACATCCTTATTTGAGACCTATCCCACTCAACTCCTCTTTTCATCTTGATTGAAATGATACCTATCCATTTTTTGCTTTTTTTGCTTTTGTCCTGACCCCCTTTATGGAACCCCTACTTGGGACCTATTCCATTGGAATCCTCTTTTCATCCTAATCACAGTGATACCTATCATTTCTTAGCCTTTTTTTTTTCGTGGACCCACCCTCCCTTTTCACCCACCTTTCTATTTCTTAGCCTTTTTTTTCGTGGACCCACCCTCCCTTTTCACCCAATTCTTCCCTATTCATGTTTTTGCCTCACCATGGAACACACTCACAACCAAGACCTTGAAATTCACATAGCTACCCAAATTGAGTAAAAAATGGACCACCTAAAAGAGGAATTGAAGAAGGATATGAATTCAAACCTTGTCAACTAGCTTGAATCCCACCTTGAGTCTCAAATTGACTCATTTGTTGCCAAGGTCCTGGAAAAACTACCCATTTATGGAATCCATTCCTCATCTAATCAACCTTCTAACCTCGAAGGTACCTCTTCCTCCAATTCCCAACAATTCCATTCCAACCCTTTTCATCATGATCTGTGTCTTCCATGAGTGGAGTTGAACAAATTTGATGGCTCAAATCCCACTGGTTGGGTCACTCAAATGGAAAACTACTTATCCTTGCATGGAATCACTAATGACTTGGCCAAACTTCATTACGGTGTCCTCTATTTTGACCCTAAACCTTGGAAATGGTGGAAATGGAATCATAAATCATGCCACGGATATGTGGCTTGGACCCATTTTGTGGCTGAACTTTATGACCACTTTGACACTGATACACACTCCCTAGGTTATCTGACCAAATTGAAATATTCAGGTACAATGGAATATTTTATAGTTTCATTTGAGAAATTAGATTTCATAATAGAGGGAATGTCAGATACTTGTTTCCAAGAATTCTTTATCAGTGGCCTCAAGGATGACATTTGGGCCCAAGTCCTCATGACTCACCCCCAGACTTGGTTGGAAGCTACTCAACATGCCAAGGAAGCTCAACAGGTTGTTTTTTCCCAACACTGAAAACCTTCTTTCCCTCCATGCCCTCGCCCTTCCACTCCTTCCTCTCATCCCAACCCACTCAAGATACAAAAATTAACCCAGGAATAAATGGTTGAATTCCAACTCAAAGGTATTTGTTATAACTGTGATGAAAAATATTTTTCGAGGCACAAGTGTAAGGAATAGAAGTTGTTCATGGCCATCTCTAAGGATGTTGATGAATATGAGATAAAGGCTTCTCATGCAGTTGAGATACCTGAATCAACTCCTATCACTCTGCCATATGATCCACCAGAAGTTGAACCGTTCATTGCCTTGAATGCACTCACTAGCTTCTCTACTCCCCTAACCCTCAAGCAAATTGGCTACAATAAAAACCGAAAGTTCATCATACTAATTGACAATGGTAGCACTCATAATTTCATTCATTGATGGATTTATTAAGAATCCCATTGCTATATCCATGTAGTCAACTATTTTCAAATCATGATTGCCAATGGAGGTTCCATGAAATGTGGGGGGTGTTGTGAAAATGTGCGTCTCGAAATTGGCCAGTACAACCTGAAATATCATATGTTCTTTATCGATATGGGTGGTTGTGAGATTGTGTTAGGTGTATAATGGTTACGCACTATCATTCCCATCCTCATGGATTTTAATGAATTGCTTATGCAGTTTCAACAGGACATCTAACAATATAAGTTGCAAGGCATCACAATAGGCTCCCCTGTGATCATAAGTTCCCATCGAATGGAAAATCTCCCCAAAAAATGTTATTCTAGAATTATTTCCCAATTTAATGACATTCAAGTAGTTGATACACCATATGTGCATCTTGACCTACAATATATACTTTCCAAACACCATACTATATTTTCCACTCCTCGTGCCCTTCCCCCTTCCCACAATGTTCATGATCATTCCATTCCTCTAGTTTTGGGTAGTCTTACTCCCAATGTCCACTCGTATCGTCATCCCTTTGCCCAAAAGAATGAAATTGAGAAAATTATTCAATAATCTCCTGACGCATGTGTCATCTACCATAGTACCAGCCCCTATTCTTCTCATGTGGTCATGGTCCTCAAAAAATAAGGCACGTGACGCATGTGTCCTGACTTTCGTTCTCTCAAAAAATTCACCACCAAAGACAGGTTTCCCATTCCTATCATTGATGATCTATTGGATGAATTGAGTGGTTCTCACTACTTTACTAAACTTTATCATCATTATTCTTACCACCAGATACGTACGAAAGAGGTCGAAATTCACAAGATGACCTTTCAAAATCATGAGGGACACTATGAGTTTTTGGTCATGCCCTTTGGCCAGTGTAATTCCACCTCCACTTTCCAAATTCTCGTGAATCATGTCTTCCATCCTTTTCTCTGTCATTTTGTCCTAGTTTTATTTGATGATATTCTCATCTATAGTAAAACATGGACATCACATATTTCCCATGTCGATCATGTTCTCCATCTCCTTTCTCGGTGCCAACCTTCCCCCAAAGTGCCACATAAATAATTCTAATGTTCCCAATAATGCCTCCAAATATGTAAAACATGTGTTGTGAGATGTGAAAGGTGCCCATGAATATGATCATGCATCAAAATATGAAAATATGCCTTAAGAAACACAAAATTCCTTAATGAAATATTACATAACAATAATTTTGATAATAATTGCTTATCTCCAACACCTTTTATGATCTAGTCGCAATAATTCCAGCATTTCTTGGAAAACTGGCACCCCCAAAAAATGTTCTTCACAGTCTTGAACCACCAAAAAACAAGATAGAGGTCAATCAATATCCCAGTCTTGGCCAACCTAGACTTGGACATAACCCCTTGATGAATTCATCTATCCTTATAATTCTTAGATATCCAATGAGCATTCAAGACTACGGATAACAATTTCCATTGGTGAAGAATGAAATACAAATAATGAGAGTCATAATGCTAAAGAATTCGACCAAAGCACCAACTCCAGTGTCTCCAAAATAGCACAATCATATCAATGTTTAGTTTAAATATATTAGCCTACACGATAATCCCATGTAACTCCATAATTGAGGGATGGTCATAATAAAGGAACCATACTCTTTAGAAAGAGAATGCCACTCATTCCAAGAGAGAGAGACAAAATCCCACAAATCACTCCATTAAAATATTTCCTTCCTACTCCACCACACATGAACCTTAATATCGCTAATTTCAAATGAGGTGGCAAGCTAAATCCCAACCAATTTTTTTTATCTCCCACAACCAATGAACCAAATGAGTAACCACCTTCCAGGAACCATGGTTGCTCCCAAAAATGAGAGAGTCAGACACCTAAAAGAGATGAGGGGACAATATTGTTGGTTTGTTATATTGTTTGCAATGAAAGTCTAGTCGAGATGAATAGACTGATGGTTGAAGTCGAGGTAGATCAACAAGATCAATAGCAAGTCGAAGTTGAGGTGGATCGACATCAATTTGAAGTCGAGGTAGATCAACAACAATTTGAAGGTAGAGGGAATCAATCGGGTAAATTCAAAGTCAAAGATATCGACGGAAAGTCAATCGATAAGAGTTTGAAGTGTGGGTGTGAAACGACCAAATAGAGACCAAATGAAGGTCGAATGGTAGTCGCCTGGTAAACCTGACTTGGAGTCGACTCTAACAAAATCTCAGGATTTGCAGGATTTGTATCGAATGATATGCATGGATCTGTAACCATTTTTTTGGTGCGAGTATTTAGGGGTTTTCCTGTTGTAAATCCTATTAATAGGTGTGTTGTAATGATCCAAAAAGGATCCATAGAAGGATAAGAATAACTCAGAACTCATAGAGGAAACTCATAACGATTTGAATGGCTCCAACAGATAGAGAAAGGGTAAAAATTCAAATTTACCAAAACTCGGTGAAAATGGCATGATCGTGAAGAGTGTGTCACAATATTTCTAATGGCACAAACGACTCTTCAAACAGACTTATGTCTTGAAACATATTCACGGTCAAAGTTGCGGTCAAATAGCGCTAGTCAGCAGGGGACACATCATCATCTGTATTTCTAACATCAACAGCTAACATGGCAAAGTGATGTCATCGTACGAGATGCTGACGTCAGCATGCCACATGGAAACACCAAAGGTTGCCACATGTCACCCTCCATTGGGATTTTCAGGGGTCCATGTGGACCAATAGAAAAGTTCCACGTGGCACCCTCACGCAGTGCCACGTGGCACCATCCGGGAAGCGCCACGTGTTAGTATGGAGTGAAAGATAAGCCACGTCAACACACAAGTGGGTGTATCAGTGGATGCCATGTGTTCTAATCATCGGGTGACATGTGGCAGCCTAGAAATGTCCAATGTTGGTTCGTGAACATTTTTTTTTTTTTTAAATATGGCGGACCACATTGGTGTCTGGTGGGTTCGACCCCAGAACCTCTGCCTTACCCATCGCCTTTAAAACTCCACCATAACCAATGCACCATCGATGTTGCTTGGTATTATCCATCGATTTTATTATTTAAAAAAAAAAATCCTTCCAAAGCCAGGGGGAGGCGCAACTGTACCGTACGACTACGACCACAGATTATGAGGTAGAGACTGTCATAATTGCAGGTTGCAGAGGGCACAAAAACCGAGACAAAATTTCTCTTGGGACTGGGAGTGACAAAGTCGGATCAGAGTGTGGAGACAATCATTTTTGGGTAATTCGATGCCACGAATCTAGTGGTGATGTTTTTTTCTAATATGAGCATTATTTCTACAGCTTGATTTCAGAATGAGGTATATTCATGTATTTGCCAAATTATTTTGTTGAGTTAATGAAAGAGCCTACCCATTTGAGAGAAGGAACTGGAGACGTAGTCCACTAGGTATGAACTCCGTTATCAAGTTTTTGTGTTCATATCTGATGCTTATGTATCTTCATTTTTTATTTTTCCCTTCTTTAATGGTGCACTTTAATTTATGCTCATTTAATACAATTCTTTATAAGTCACGATGAAAAGATATCAGATCATGTTGGCATCAGAGCAGTTGTCTTTGAATTGAATTGTTGAGTGTGAATGCTTACTAGGGCCAAGCATAAGCAGGGTTTAGGAACTCTAAATAATTTCAATCCTGAAGTTGGTCGTGTATCTAGAAGGAATAAAATGGCAGAAGAGGAGAAGCATGATGAACTGTAGAATTTTTTTAACATGGTCTTCTATCGCATGTCAGAAATGGTCGAGAGAATGTATGGAGATTATGAGCAGAGGATGAAAAAGAAAGGGAAGAAAAAGGAATCACATGAAAATGATGATGCCTCGGTAAACCAAGGGGCTATAGGAGATCCTCCTAAGCCTCCATCTTCACCTTCGAGTTCTAGTTCTTCTTCCTGTGATCATTCTCATCATTCTCATAATTCTAGCCATAAATCCTCTTTTAATAAACCATTAGTAAAGCTTGATGTAACATTTTCTTTACCTATGTTTAATGGAGTTGCTAATCCTGAAAAGATAGATAATTGGATCCGACAGGTTGAAGTGTATTGTCGTTTCAAACATATTGATGAAGAGAAAGTTAAACTGAAATTGGATTTTCTTTGATTGGAAGGAACCACTCTCATATGGTGGGATAGAAAGCTTCAGGATAGAAGTAAGTGTGGTAAGCTTATTTCCTCATGGTCGAAATTTAAATCAGCGATAAGGAAGAAATTTTATCCATTAGGATATTTACATAAATCAATGATGGAATGGAAAAATTTAAGGAAAAGTAAAGGACAAACTATACAAAGTTTCACAGAATAATTTAGGAAGAAAGCTCTTACATTGAAAATTCCTTTGTATTCTTATGAGACTTTAAAAAATTATATTAGCGCACTTCATATTTATATTCGACATACTTTGCTCTTGTTTAACCCCACTAATCTTGACAAAGTTTGTGTGCAAGCCACTCACCTTGAAAACATGGGGAAACATGTTCAAGAAGATCCCACAAAGAAACCTTCCAATCTCCCACATAAGACTTTTAAGAAGTTTAAAAGGAAGGAAAAGAAGACTGCTACAATGATGATAGAAGGAGGAAAACCATATTTCACTCATTGAAAAAAGAGAGGTCATGATGAATAACATTGTTGGAAACTGCATCTAGAAAAGAAACCGAAACAGTTAGGTGGAAAGGGGAAGACAAATATTGTTGCTACGGTATAGCAAGATCTTGGTTCTGATTCAAGAGATGAAGGAAATATCATAGCGGTTGGAGTACAAGGTAAAGACTCTCTTCATGCTAGTTCTAGTTCCAATGATGAATCTCATGTAGATGAATGAAAGAGGAATGAGTTATTTCACATAAGAGTTGTATCTAAACATAATAAGATAGATACACTATTTGATATGGGTTCCCAAGTAAACTTGATATCTGAATCACTTGTCAAGAAAATGGGTCTTGAAACGAAACCACATCTAAAACCTTATCCTCTTGATTGGGTATGTGACAAAGAAAAACTTAATTTCACCAAACAATGTAGGATCATATTTTCTATTGCTTCAAAATTGATTGATGAAGTTGATTTGGATGTTCTACCACTTGATATATGTGGCATAGTGTTGGGAAGTCCTTATATTTCTGATAGAAAAGAAGTCTTCTTTCTTCATGAGAACAAATACCACCTTACTAAAGAGGGAGTGGAATATATTATTAGAGCTCACAGCATGAGGGAAAATACAACACTTGTTAGTGCAGGGAAAATGAAAAGACTCATAAACACTAATAAGAGATATGTACTCATGGTCATCAGAGAGAAAGATGTCAGGAAATTCAACACTTTCCAACGGTGTGATCCATCTCATAAAAAGTAATTAATTGATGTTGTTTCTAAGTATGATGATATTTTTTAGGAACCAGATGGATTACCTCCTAAGAGGGAAATCCAACATGAGATGCATCTTCAGCAGGATTCTCATGTTCCTAATGTGGGCATGTATAGGATGTCAGTTGTAGAGATGACAGAGATCAAGAAGAAAGTACAGGGATTATTGGATCAAGGGGTCATCAAGCCCAATTCATCTCCTTGCGGTTCTCCAATCGTGATGGTGCCAAATAAAGATGGCACATGGATAATGTGTGTTGATTACTAGGCCTTAAATAATATCATGGTGAAAAATTGATACCCTCTTCCTTGCATAGATGATTTACTTGATCAATTGAAGAATGTTGTCTATTTCACTAAGTTGGATTTGCGCAATGGATATCATCAAATCAAAGTCACAAAACAGGATGCATGGAAAAATGCCTTTAAAACCAAACAAGGATTGTTTGAGTGGTTGGTTATGCCATTTGGGATTTTTAATGCTCCGAAAAATTTCATGTGTGTGATGAATGATGTATTCATGCCTTTCATAGATGAATTTGTGATTGTATATTTAGACGACATTCTTGTTTTTATCAAGACTTGGGATGAGCATGTGAGGCATTTAAAGAAAGTATTGGATACTTTTCAAAGGGGAAATTTGTATGTAAAATTGTCTAAATTTGAATTTGGCAAGACTGCACTTGTATACTTAGGTCATATTGTAGGAGGAGGACAATTGAAAATTGGCCTTTCCAAAGTTGATGTAATTGTAAATTGGCCTGAGCCAAAAAGTGTAACTGAAGTTCGAATCTTTTTAGGTGTAGTCCAGTATTGGAGGAGATTCATTCCCAGCTTCTCCTCCATAGCATCTCCTCTTCATGCCTTAACCAGTGTGAAAAACAATTTTCAATTGGAAGCAAAGAAACAAAAATCTTTCGACACTTTGAAGGGAAATATCAGTACCACACCAGTATTAGCATTGTCAAATCTTCAAAAAACTTTTGAGATCGAGACATATGCCAACGGATACGCCATGGGTGCAACACTAATTCAATATCGTAAGCCTATATGTTACCACTCTGGAACTTTTAACCAAGCTATTGTTAACTATCTTACATATGATAAAGAGTTGTATGCATTAGTCCAGAGTGTAAATAAATGGAAGCACTACTTGTTAGGGAAGGAACCCATTATACATATAGATCACCAACCCTTACAGTATCTTCAAGCAAAGACCAAATTGCAACAATCTAGACACTACAGGTGGATTGGTTTTCTACAACATTTTCACTTGGTAATCAAGTACCAAAAGGGTACAAGTAACAAGGTAGTTGATATGATTTCTAGACCTCCTATTGTTGCTTCTATTATTTTGAAGAATGCTTCTTTATCTCATGATATCTATATAGAACAATATGCCATCGATGAAGATTTTAAAGAAGTATATATGAAGCTAACCCTTGGTGCACAGGTAGAGAACTATTGTCTGCAGGGAAAGTTACTTTACCATCTTGGAAAGCTATGTATTCCTACAAGTGAACGAGTCCTTGTAATACAAGAAGCTCATACTTATCTTGTGTCTGGGAATTTTGGGGTAGGAAAAACTATGGATCATTTATAGAGGTTTTGCTACTAGCCTCAAAAGAAAGCAATTGTAACTAAATATGTAAAGGGGTGTGTGATGTGTTCTACTTGTAAGCCCACTAATAGAAAACTGGGGCTATACTCACCACTTCCTATTCCATCCCATCCATGGGAAAGTATATCCATGTATTTTTTAGGGGGTTTACGCATGACCAAAGGGGTTATGATTATTTGTATGTTGTAGTGGATAGGTTCAACAAGATTTGTATCTTGATGCCTTGTAAAAAGAAGATCACTATTGAGAATATTGTCGATATCTTCTTTCAACATGTTTGGGATCACTTTGGATTGCCCACATCTATCGTCTCGGATCGAGATACTCGATCCCTTTGGGAATTTTGGACTAGCTTGTGGAGAATGATGGACAGAAAATTGAAGAGGAGCACTACTTTCCATCCACTGACCGACGAACAGACAGAGGTGGTAAACCAAAAAGTGGTACTTTTTCTTTGAGGCTACTACAAAAAGTGTCCCAAGGTATGGGATGAATAGATACCCTATGTACAACATTCATTCAATTGAGATTTACATTCAACCACTCAGAGTTCACCTTTTGATACATGTCTTGGGTACCTGCTAAAGGTTCCTTTGGAATTGATGTAAGGGAGAGATGCTGATGTAAATGAATAAAGAATAAAGGATAGAGCCCACAAGTTCATTCAAAGTATTCAATAGATGTACCAGGTAGTCAGGGAAAAGTTGGAGAAAATTCAAGCACAGTATAAATCTCGGCATGACAAGCACGGGGTTGATCATCAGTTTCATTTTGGAGACTGTGTATGGCTTCACATCAGCAAGGAGATATTGAAGGGTGAAGGAAAGAAACTCAAAACATTCATTATGGACCCTTCACTATCTTAGATAAAAGTGGTACCAATGCTTTTTGTCTAGATATTCCACCTTATATATAGATTTCCTCAGTTGTGAACATTGAGAACTTGAAACTTTTTTAGCCTCCCATGATCATGGATCAAGATGAGGAAGTTTCAATACCATCAGCTGATGAGTTTTCACTTGAGTACTTGGATTATTTATAGGAATATATCATCCTAGATAGGAGGACGAGGACTTCGCGAAGGGTGATTTTGATTATCTTTGAGTAGGCTTAAAAGGAAAACATTCAAGCAAGGCAAAGTGGATCGAGAAGGACAAAGTGAGGGGACTCTTCCCTCACTTACCAGTTGATTGATGAAAGTTTTTGGTGGTCCAAAAAGCTCTCAGTGGGAAGGCGTGATATAAAAAGGATCTAGAGAAGGATAAGAATAACTCAGAACTCACAGAGGCAACTTAGAACTCTCAGAATGGCTCCAACAAATAGAGAAAGGAAAAAAATTCAAAGTTCCCAAAACTCAGTGAAAATGGCATGATCGTGAAGAGCACGTCGCAATATTTCTAACAGTGCAAACGACTCATAAAATAGAGTTACGATTTGAAATATATTCACAGTCAAAGTTGTGGTCAAACATGGTGAGTCAGCAGGGGACACATCATCATCTGTACTGTTGACGTCAACATGGAGTCAGCAACTAACATGGAAGGGTGACATCATCGTATGGGATTTTGATTTCAACATGCCACGTGGAAGCACCAAAGGTTGTCATGTGTCACTTGCCATTGGGATTTTTAGGGGTCCATGTGGACCAATAAAAAAGTGCCACGTGGCACCCCAAGGCGACTCCACGTGGCACCATCCGGGAAGCGCCACATGTTAGTACAGAGTGAAATATCAGCCACATCAGTGTACAAGTGGGTGTATCAGTGGGTTCCATGTGTCCCAATCATCGGGTGACACGTGGCAACCCGAAAATGTCCAATGTTGGCTCGTGAATGAACTTTTGTTTTAAAAACATATGGCAGCTCCGCCAAATATGGAAGACCATGCCAATGTTAGCCAACAATATAAGTATCAATAGCGGGAACACTATAATTGGAAGAGCTT
Source organism: Picea sitchensis (assembly GCA_010110895.2). Lineage (NCBI taxonomy): Eukaryota > Viridiplantae > Streptophyta > Pinopsida > Pinales > Pinaceae > Picea > Picea sitchensis. Next base: position 54,595 of record SNQJ01S0025681.1, read on the forward strand.
TATATATATATATATATATATGTGTGTGTGTGTGTGTGTGTGTGTGTGTGTGTGTATACAAACAAACAACCAAAATGGAGTCCAATGGGTTCGACCCCAGAACCTTTGCCTTACCCAACGCCTTTATAACTCTGCCATAACCAATGCACCACTGATGTTTCTTGGTATTATCCTTCGGTTTTATTATTTAAAAACAACAATCCTATCATAGCCAGGGGGAGGCACTACTGTACCGTACAACTGTGGGCACAAATTACGAGGTAGAGACTGTTATAATTGCAGGTTGTAGAGGGCACATAAACCGAGCCATAATTTATCTTGGGCGTGGGAGTGCCAGAGTCATATCGAAGCATGGAGACAGTCATTTTTGGATAATTTGATGCCATGAATCCAGTGTTGATGTTTGTTTTCTGATTTGAGCATTATTTCTGTAGCTTGATTTTAGAATGAGGTATATTCATGTATTTTCCAAATTCTTTTACTATGTTAATGAAAGAGCCTACCCATTCGAGAGAAGAACCCAGAGATGTAATCTACCAGGGATGAACTCTGTTATCAATTTTTTGTGTTCATATCTGATGCTTATGTCTCTTCACTTTTAATTTTTCCCTTCTTTAATGGTGCACTTTAATTTATGCTCATTTAATACAATTCTTTATAAGTCACGATGAAAAGATCCTGAATCATGTAAGGTCATAAAGGTTGATGTTGTAAGGATAATGTGAGAATGTTAATGTTGTAATGCTAATGGATGGGAAATCTTAGGTTGATGGTCATGTATATGTAAGCCGAATTGGCTACAAGGTTGTTCTTTCCTATGCAAGAGGGTATGATGTCGATTATGTCTCAGGTGTGGACCAAGGTTAGACATGTAACCTTTTATTTTGATTGAATAAGACAACAAGAGAGAAGAACGCTCAAAGGAATGCTTGTTTTCTAGGTTAAGGGTTCCAAGGGTAAAATATTGTTGTACTGTGTGATTTCTTGTGTCATTTTCATTCTTGATTACATTCTTCTTCTCTTATTCTAGGATTAGTGTGGAAGTTACCTTCATTTCCTCACATGTGGTATCAGAGCTTAGGTTTTCCCTGAAAAATGAGTTATCAGAGTGGTGTTATGCTTTGGCAAGCATATAAGATCTTGATTTGCAAATATTGAATCTGTGAACTAAACCCTAGGTACAGTAAGAGTCATAAGTCATAAATTATGTTAAATATCGAGGTAAAGAATGGCGAGAAATTACAGAATAGTGATAGAAAAATTCAATGGCCAAAATTTTGAGCTTTGGAAGCTTAAAATGGAATATCTTTTTATGGATCAAGAACAATGGACAACGGTTTGTCCAGGTACCCAGTCGATAGGAATGTCAATGGAAGAATGCAAGAAACTAGAAAGAAGAGAAAGAAGTACAATTTGTATTTGTCTTGCAGATTCAATGTTGTTGAATGTCTCAAGTGAAGATTGGGCCAAGAAACTGTGGGAAAAGTTGGAAATCTTATACTATTCAAAATCTCTACTAAATAAATTGTTTCTCAGAAAGAAACTATATCTTCTAAGGATGAGTGATGGAAGTTAGGTGACTGAGAATTTAAATTTGTTTAATACCATGTTAATAAAGTGATCATCCTTGGATATTAATATCACTAATGAGGAGAAGTGTATCAACCTATTATATTATTTTCCAGACTCCTTGGATAGCTTAGTCGTGGCTATTGGGAGTAATATAACCACACTAGTGCTAGAGGACATAATTGCTTCTTTGTTGTCAGAAGAAATTAAAAGGAAGAACATGGAAGGATCGACCAAAGATGCTCTGGTAGTGAGAGGTTGTTCAGTAGACAGAGATAAAGGCATATTCTCTGGTAGAAAGTATAAGTCGAAGGGTAGATATAAATCCCTGGTTCATTGGATGTGAATATTATCGAACTGTGGTAAAGTTTGGCATTATAAAAAGGACTGTAATTCGAAGGAAAAAGAATGCAGTGTTGGATTCAACAAGAAGAAATTTACTGACAGAAAGACGACCTTAGAGAAGGGAGGTGATGTGTACCTGGCATCAACTAGTACATAGTTGGATCAAGATTTTTGGTTGATCAACTCAGGATCATCCTATCATATGACACCACATAAAGAATGGTTATGTGAATCTGAAAAATATGATGGGGTTGATATGTTATTGGGGTATGACTCAACAACCAGAATTTTCGTACGGGGAAGAATTTGACTGACACTACAGGATGGGAGGAAAAGAACCCTTCTAGGTTTGCTACACATTTTAGGTTTGGAAATAAACTTGGTTTCTGTCAGTAAGATGAGTGATGCAGGTGTTTATACTTTGTTTCAAAATGATTCATTTAATAAGGTTAGAGGTGCGATGGTATAAATGAAAGGAGTTTGGATTGGAACCCTGTACAAGTTGTTAGGGAATGTCGACTTGACTGGATACAATATCATCGTTGCTCCTGAAATCGACTCGACTACAACTCAAATCGAATCTATGTCGACAAAAATTGACTCAACTCAAATTGAATAGATCTAATTCGGTTCAAACTGACTCGACAATACATGATGAACTCGACCCAACAAGGTTATGACACGAGAGGATGGGACACATTGGAGAAAAAGGACTTCTAGCTATGAAACTTAAAGTTATGGTTGAAGGTTTTCTCGAATGTGGTTTAGAATTTGAATTTTGTGAACATTTCATATATGGGAAACAAAATCAGGTGTGGTTCCCATCTGGAGCAACAAGGGAAAATGGGATTCAATAACTTGTGCATAGTGATGTGTTTTCCCTGGTTACATTGCCTTCACTTGGTGGATCCCTATATTATTTCTCCTTCATAGATGTTTTTTCTAGGAAGACATGGACATATTTCCTGAGGAATAAATTAGAGGTTTTCAAGAGATTTAAGGAGTTTAAATATCTTGTGGAAAACTAGAGAGAGAAGAGGATTAAATTGTTGAGGACAAACAATCGTGGTGAATTTTGTGGAAAGGAATTTTATCAGTTCTGTAAGCAGTGTAACATAGCATGAAAAAATAACACACCATATACCCCATATAAAAATGGAGTTGTCGAGAGAATGAAAATAATGTTAATGTATAATGCAAGGAGCATGCTCAGTGGTGTTGGGCTTGCACAAGAATTATGGGTGGAGGCAGTCAATAGTGCAAGATATATGGTGAATATGTCTCCTTCATTGGTGTTATTCGACACAACTCCAATGAGGTATGGTTGGGTAAGAATCCTTCGGTGGTACATCTCAAAGTATTTGGATATGATGTATTTGTGCATGTTCCCAAGAAAAAGAGGAGCAAGCTGGACAAGAAGGTAGTCAAATGTATTTTCATTGGATATAAAGAAGGGATGAAAGGATATAAGATTTATGATCCTGCATCAAGGAGAACAGTGTACAGTTGAGATGTGGTCTTCAAATAAGTCGGAGGTAAATCCGAGCTTGAGGAATTTATTCAGATCAATAATAATCCTAATAGAACTAAGCAATGAAGAATATGATTAAAATGAGTCGAATGAATCTGAGGAAGAGGTGGAGAAATTGACTCTAGTGGTAAGAGGTCAAAAAGAGTAATAAAACCAGTCAAAAGGTATATTCCTCCTGACTTTCATTCTGCATTCATGTTAACTGACATCGATCATGATCCCAAGTCATTCAGTGAAGCAGTCGACTCAATAGAGGGTAAACTCTGGAAGGAATCCATGGTCGAAGAGTTGGAATCCTTGTACAAGAATGAGACATGGGATTTAGTCAAGTTCCCTAGTGGAATAAATCCCATTGGTAGCAAGTGGGTATTCAATAAGAATTTGAATGTCACGGGACAATTTGAGAAGTTCAAAGATTGACTAGTAGCGAAAGGATATTTCCAAGTCGGGGGAGTCTACTTCGGTGAGATTTTTTCCCCTATTGCAAAACTAAATTCCATTAGAGTACTAATGTCTCTCGATGAAACATTCAATATGGATATAGAACAGATGGATTTGAAGATAACGTTCCTATATGGGGACCTAGAAGAAGAAATCTACTTGAAACAACCGAAAGGATTTGTAGTAAAGGGAAAGCAACAGTTGGTGTGCAAACTCAAAAGATCCATTTATGGTCTAAATAAATCGCCAAGGATGTCGTACCAAAATTTTGACACATACATCCTTATTTTTGGATTTGTGAGAAGCAAAGATGGTCACTACATATATTCCAAGGAAGAAGGTGGGTGTTTCATATATGTAGCTTTGTATGTCGATGACATGCTGCTGATTGGAAATAGCATGAAAGAAATTAAGGAGGTGCAGAAGAAGTTATCCTCCAAGTTCAACATGATAGATCTCGGTGCAGCTAACTTCGTTCTGGGAAAGGGGATTAAGAGAGATCGAGCCACTAGAAATCTCTGGTTGAATCAGATGAATAATATTGAAATAGTTCTGAAGAAATTCAACATGCAATATTGAAAATTAGTGAAGGTGCCAATTCCAGTGGGAGAAAGTCTTACTATTGAATAGTGTCCAAAGACATAAGAAGAAATAATGGACATGGAACGTGTTCCCTATGCAAGTATTTTTGGTATTCTAATGTATGCGATGGTATGCACTCAACCATACATTTCCCATGTAGTGGGAGTGTTGAGAAGGTACATATCAACACCTTGAAAGGAGCACTAGATAGTTTTCAAGAGATCATTCAGGTATTTGTGTGGCACAAATGACTATGCTATATCATACCAAGGAAGATCTATACGTGACAGTGGTAAATTATATGTACATGGATTTTTCATCGTTGAATGGGTTGGAGATCTGGATCGATGGAGGTCGACCAACGGATATGTATTCAAGATGTTCAGTGGAGAAATAAGTTGGATGAGTAAGCGATAAGCAATCGTATCCTTGTAAACAATAGAAGTTGAATACATGGTGGCCACTCATGGAAGCAAAGATGCAGTATGGATTCAAAGGTTATGTTCAAAAATTGGGTTTGAGTAGAGAGCACTGAAGGTAAGTTGAAATAGTCAAAGAACAATATTTCTGTTAAATACCCCTGCTTATCATTCAAAGACTAGGCCCATTGATGTACAATACCATTTCGTAAGAGACATGGTGGAAAGTAACAAGGTGATACTAGAGAAAGTAGTCATGTTGGAAAACATAGAAGAATCGTTGACCAAGTCTATGAGTGTCATGAAGTTTTCTTGGTGGAGAGAGGCAATGAACATTTCTACCTTAGGTCTGTGAGAAAAAGTTTAGAAATCTTCTATTTCAACAAAGAAAACAACAAGTGGGAGAATGTTGGGTTGTTATATTCTTTGCAATGAAAGTCTAGTAGAGGTGAATTGACTGATGGTCGAAGTCAAGGTAGATCGACAACATAAAAAACAAGTCAAATTCGAGGTGGATCAACAACAGGTCAAAGTTGAGGTAGATTGACAACAAGTCAAAGGTCGAAGGATTTGACCGGGTAATGTCGAAGTTGAAGATATTGATGGCAAGTAAATCGAAAAGAGGTCGAATGGAGGCCATGAGACGATCGAATAGAGACCAAATGAAGGTCGATTGGTAGTCGACTGGTAAACCCGACTTGGAGTCGACTGTAACACAATCCTGAGATTTGTGGGATTTGTAGCCAATGATATGCATGGATCTGTAACCATTTTTTGGGCACCAATATTTAGGGGTTTTCCTATTGTAAATCCTATAAAGAGGCATGTCATAAGTCCATAAATGTTGTTGTTGTAAGGCTAATGTGAGAATGATAATGTTTCAATTCTAATGAATGGAAAACCAGGTTGATGGTCATGTATATGTAAGACAAATTAGCTACAGGGTTTTTCTTTCCTATCCAAGAGGGTATGATGTCGATTTTGTCTTAGGTGTGGACCGAGGTTAGACATGTAACTTTTTATTCTGATTGAATAAGACAACAAGAGAGAAGAATGCTCAAAGGAATGTTGGTTTTCCTGGTTAAGGGTTTCCATGGTAAAATATCGATGTATTGTGTGATTGCTTATGTCATTTTCGTTCTTGATTAAATTATTCTTCTCTTATTCTAGGATTAGTGTGTAAGCGCCCTGCATTTCCTGACAAATATGATATCATAAAGTCCATATGTCCCCAAGACTCTACCTCAAAGCTATGTTGGAAGAACCCAATGTAGAAACAAGATATGCCAAGGAGATAAACCCTCAAGACACGACACCATCCACTTGGCTTCCAAAATACTTCCAAAAATCAAACCAATCCCCCCCTCATCCTTGGGCATGGTGCAAACATCCCATGGAACCAAGGGAAAGAACTGATTTCCATCATACTTGGACCAAAGACATGTTCTCAATATTTGTTCAAGTCAGTAGAACTAATGCCTACTAGGAAACCAATGAGACATACAATGTACATGAGAAGCTTAAATAATGCGACCAACAACAACCAACTTTCCAGCAAATCGAAGATCCTTATACTACCAAATATAAATATTGCTCTACAACCTCTAAAAACACCAATCCCACATGAATATCGGTGACAAACTAAATCCAAAGGGAAACCCCAAATATTATGTTTTAACCATAGGCTAAATATGAGACCAAGCAATGGGGATCCAATCTAGGGGTCTATCCAAACTGACTAACCAAAATTTATTTTATGAGAATTGAATACGACACATGAGGCAAAGTAAAAAGTATTAAGACAAGAAAGGTACCCATCAACAAATACCTTTTCCACTCTAATTGAGAGGATAGAATCATCTGGAAAGTGGTGTTAACCATTTTAAATCCATTTGGGAAAAGAATACCATGAATTTGACCATAAATATGGATCACCTCTAACAGGTAACCTAAAGCATCTATTGTAAATACATAAATAAGGGGCCAAAGGAAATTCATAACTGATAGATCGATGCATATGGATATGAAGTAATAAGTTCTTGTTGACAGAAACAAAGATAAGGAATTAGTGAAAAAAAATTCACCATGTTATTGTGCAAACTGCCTGACCCAATCCACAATATAGTGATAACAGTGAGAGATTTTACCCACTTTCACCTCAGATAAACCCTTCCCTTGATTTAGTGAAGGAAGAATCCAACACAAGGGGGGAGTCCCGAGTGACCCTAGGGGAGAGTGAGATGGAAAGTGATAATATGTAAGTGATGCCCCTATAGGTCAAGTTACTAAGTGAAATATAGCTTGGAAAGGAGTCTCATAAGTGATCAATGGTTTCCAAGAGCTCGAGTACCTATAGAATATGATTATACTTGCCCACAACAAAAGAAAAGACAAGATACAAGCCCAACAAACCAATGGAAAATAAAGTGAATATTTTTTTCCTAATTAGCAGCATTATATAATGATATAAATCAGCAATGAAATAAATTGAAAGTTGCTAAACAAGTCACTAAAATTCCAAGTAAATATGCAAGAGACTGACTAGGAATCACTAGTGAAACTCAAGTATGATAGCACAAGACTTTAGCGACATTCAAAGGTTGTTTGATGTAATTATTGAAGAGATATCGATGTAGCATTATGGATGTAGAAAACAAGTGTTACTACAGAAAATTTCAACCACCAAAACTTGCAAGTAAACCACCCAAAAGAAGAACAATAACTAGTAGATCAACTTAACAACTTTCTAGAAGACTTTGACAGTTAGAACATGAGAAAGTTTAGAAAGTATGAAGTGATTTTATGCAGCCATAATGGATGTAGATTGAATTTGTTACAGCATAAATAAATCCTTGGATAAACAAGATTCCCTAGTGGCCTCGACAAGCTTTTAGCGTGCAAAAAATATTCAAACTTAAACAATTTAAATGTCTCGTAATTATACATATCCCAATGCAATGATTTTATATTTCCAATGCAATATATTGGTGCCTTTAACTATTGGGTTATGGAGTCTTTAAAAATTAAATATATATTTGTGCTACTTCATTGGGGGTGTAATCCCTTTTACTCCCCAAGGAAATCAAAACTAGCTAAGGAAAACCCTAGGAGGGTGTAAACGCTTTTACTCCTCCTAGTATTCCTTTGTGCAAAAAATTATTCCAAGAAAATTATGATGGGATTAGTGTGTTTTTATTCCCTTATACTCCCAAAAATATTAGAAAATTAACCTTTTAACGAAGAAAAAAATCAATAACAAGACATATTTCTTACATAGTCCAAGCATTAACAAGATAAAGTCCTTTTAACCAATAAAATCCACCATAAAAGCAAGAAATAGTCTCCAATAAATATAGAGCCTTACTTATCCATCCAATATCCAATACAAACCATCACATGAGAAAGTACCAAAGAGATATAGAGAAAGTTTCCCAAAAGGGGTGCAAATTTTAGCCAAGGATCCTCTCCAAGATGGGAGAGTTATGATAAAAAGATAAGAGTTTGATCTCTATTTATACAAATGATACCAAAAGTATGTTTACACTTAATTTTAGGGTAAACCACAAAGTAATGGGTCAACAACCCTTAATTTTCCCCTTTACATTAAAAAATTCAAATTTAACTTTAAAAATGCACATAAGAAGCCTTAAAGTGACATCATCCCTCTTCTAGGGTGACATTTTGACACCTTTTGCAAGTCGTTGGAGTAGAAGATGGAAGTTGTTGGGAATTATAGGGCCTCCCTCTCATGCACTATGGTTTCCTCCTTTAAGCCATTCCTTCTTCCACCAAAACATTCCAAGTTTCAGGTCAATCAACTCTACCGCCCCAAACCCTAGCCCCACAAGACATCAAGCCCTCCAAATGTGACGTTTTTTCCTCCAAAGGAAAAACATTAGGCTAGTAGGGGAATAGGTGAGGTCCTCCAAGGTGTCCCTATGGACTTCAAAGGATTTCATCCTTGTCTATTATGTGGGTCATGGTATCCAACTTGTGGGCTTCAAGCCCCAAGGAATCCCAAGCTAGGCTTGTTCTTCCAAATCTATCCACCAAGAAAGGTCCTGCAAAGACAATGAATACGCCCTCTAAGGATGTCAATTCAAATGCATCAGGATAAGTAAATCAAGTCAATAAAATACCCATCTAAGGATGTACATCAAAAACCACCTCATCAATATAAACAAGTGCTCAAAGACCCTATGCAATTTTCCAAGTTTGGGTATGGGAGGGTTGACAAAGATACCTATTGGGTGAATCGTACCTCATGTTTAGGAGTGTTTCCCAAGTGGTCCCTTCTCTAATACACGGGGAAAAAGTGACATGGATGGGGGTAAGACTCTTTGGCATGGGGTTCATGACATACAAGGGAACGTAGTATCTCATTTATGTGTTCTTTTGTAGAAGGTGTGTTTCACCTTCGTTTTCAATGCATCCTTTTTCCAAACCCATTTATTGCCTTTTGTTCTTTTAATATGTTTCCAAGTTGAAGCCAAGGTGGGTATTCTACTTAAGCATGAAAAACAATGCCTACCTTAACTCTACTCTGGTCACATCATGCTTGCCCAAGTTGAAGACAATGTGTGGGGCTTCTACCTAAGCATGAAAAACATTGCCAATACATGTTCCACTTTGGTTGGCATTTTTTATTAGTTATTTTTCACAGGTCCCATCAATTTATTATGAGAGAAATTTCATTGTCCTCGAGATACATGGGTGAGCATCAAGAAGGTTCATGATTGGATTTTATCTTTTTTCCAGCTACAAGCCTCTGGGCCTTCAACCCCTTCTTCCCATGAAATGAGAGGCAGTCCCTTCATGGGTCATTACAACCAAAAATTCCAAACATTAAGGAGATGAGGTGATGAAGTGTGGAAATTGAAAAGTATGGTTGGGAGTGGCATGATGACTCGTTAAGAGGACCTCCCGGTATCAAACATATACCTAAGGTTGACCCAATTACTAGGGTGGAATTTCAACCACCAAGGTGAAACAAGGAAAAGAGATTAATTTCCAAGCAAATGCTAGTTAATCAAAAGTAGTTTAGAATGAAACAAAATCAAATGCCTCAAATATTGAAATGACACTCACCATAATACTTGTCTTGTACCTCATGGATCAAGACCTAATGTCTTATGGAAGCTAGTTGATGTGGTGGATACCCTCATGATGAACCTGGAACTGTGGTGGCGAGGTGGGCCCTTGTTTGTGTAAGAGGACATTGTTGGTCAAGTTGTCTCTCGGTACTCCATGTATGCAACCTGAGAGCCTCAAGACATCATATCCTTAGTTATCCCTATAAATTGGGGATAACATATGGCTCCTACTTGGGGACATGTACTCTTCATAGAGTGCATGAGAATCGCAAAATCTCCGGGTGGACCTATTCCTACACACACTGAAACCGAAAAATCGTTAAGTGTAGGATGGATCACTCATCCTTTGTCCATATAATCAAAAACCAAAAATGAAAATTAATCTAGAAAATAAAATAAAAATTATTTTTTTCATATATATGATTAAAATAAAAACATGTAAATCAATAATGCAAGTAGAGAAAAATGAATGTGAAAAATGAAAGTAAAAATTGAAATGCAACTAAACTACCATGAGAAATCAATATGAAAATGCAGGAAATCAAAATGACCTACCTACTTACCTGGGGGCCACGTCCCATGGAGATCGAGTTCTAGGTGATGTCAAGTGAAGTCGTATAACCAGTGAAACATGATGATCATCTCATCAAAGTGTCTCCCCATGTCCTTAACTATGTAATAAAACAAGGATAAGTTGAGCACATAATAATCATGATCATAAATAGACATATAATCATGAAATGAAATGAAATGAAATGAAATGAAATGAAACTCATGGAGATGGGTGGGAGGGAGGAAATATTGATGAAAAGAGCAGTCAAAATTCTAATCATCCTGAAAATCCTACCTAAAAGGATAGACACAAGCTCAATCAATCCATCTATAAATATGGCTACCATATGTAGACAGTGGTTGATATTCCTCCCCATTAGCATTATTTTTGCTTCCTAAAAAATGATAAGATATGAGAGATGCCAAGAATACACCATGATTTCCTTGAGAAGAAGAAATGAGGTAAGGAACGGGATCAGGTCTATAAAAATGTTTCCTCTTCATCTAGGAATCCTCATAAAAATCCCCAACATGAAAATACTTTCACTTTGTAGAGTGAGCCTTTGATTCCTTTGGGGGGGTGTGTCCTGGTGTTCATATAAAATTGAGTATGAAGGTGGATGAATGTCCTCATAGAACAAGTATGCATCCCCAAAAGGATCTGCATCACAAATCCCAAGGGATGACTAAAAATCACCCTAAAAATGTTGTGCCAGGTCATCCTCGAATGGATGGAACAAATATATAACCATATCATCAATAGGTTTCCAAAAATATGAATCATACATGCATGAAGACCAATCCTATGAAGATGAAAACTCAACCCCTTTTGGTTGAGAGCTACCCTCAATGTCATAAATGGGATCTCTATCAAAAATGAAACGACCAAAATCCAATCTATGTCTTCGAGTCTATATAAAAGTTTCTATATGCTCATCAACCATATCCAAGGGTTCTTTCAAAAGACCATCAGTGTGACTAAAAATGACCATGTCTTTGTCTTTGTGTGCAGGAAGAACATAGGCTAGGGCGGCTTCAACTAGATATTCAAATTCTTCATCATTGAGACTAATTTCTTCTTCATGTGCATGAGAAAAGCAAGGATGAAAGACTTGATCTTTGTCAAGAGAGACAATGGACATTGATGTCTCATATAGTTCTTCATCATTGAGATCTTCTTGGTAAGTTTATTCATGTATATGCCCTCCAAGCATCTCTTCATCTTCAAGGGCTAGTTCTTTAGACAATTTTTGAGATAACCTTTTTACAAGATTCATCAGTTGCTCAGTAGCTTCATTAGCAACTTTTTCCATTTCCATCTATAAAATCTCCTTCCTCAATACATGACAAGTTATGGGCAAGGTTTCATCCCATGGTACCAAAATTCCATTAACTGAAAATACACCTCAATGGAGTCGCTAGATGAGATCAAGGCTCATCAATGGATTAGAAGGGGGAAATCAGGGAAAGGTGGGTTCTTGGGTTGTAGGATTCTGGGAAGGTGGAGTCACCAGATGAAATTTATCTCATCAAGAGAAAAGGTGGAAAAGGAAATTCCCTCAAGTGGAGTCACCAGGAAAGCTAGGGATAAAGGCTTTGGGATGGAAGCTTGTCAGGGTGTCGTTAGGGCATCAAAGAGGATTCAAAATTCTCCCCGGAAACGATGCTAAAATGTTATCACACAAACTATAGGTTGGGAAAATCTCAACAAAATCCACAATATGGAGATAAAAGTGGGAGATTTTACCCACTATCACCTCAAATAAACCCTCCTCTCACTTTATTGAAGGAAAAATCCAACATAAGGAGAGAGTCCCGAGTGACCCTAGGGGGGAATCAGATGGAAAGTGAGACTATGAAATTGATTCCACTATAGGTAAAGTTAATAAGTGGAATATGGCTTGGAAAGGAGTGTCAAAAGTGATCAATAGTTTCCAAGAGCTCGATTATCTACAGAAGATGATTATACCCACCTGAGACAAAAGAAAATGTGAGATACAAGCCCAACAATACAATGGACAATAAAGTGAAGCTTGTTGTCCTAATAATAATAATTATATAATTATATAAATCAGAAATGAAATAAATTGAAAAAATGTTAAACAAGTCACTAAAAGTCCAAGTAAATATGCAAGAGACTAACTAGCAATTACTAGTGAAACTCAAGTATGGTAGCACAAGAATTTAGCAACATATAAAGTCTATTTGATGTCATTATTGAAGAGATATATCTGCATCCTTATGTATATATAAAAAAAGTGTTACTACAGAAAATTCCAACCACAAAAGCTTGCAATTAAACCACCCAAAAGCAACACAATAACTAGTAGATTAACTTGGCAGCTTTCTAACAAACTTTGATGGTTAGAACATGAGAAAATTTATAAATTACAAAGTGATTTTATTCATCCCTAATGGTTGTAGATTAAATTTATTACATCATAAATAAATCCTTGGAGAAACAAGATTCCCTAGTGGCCTGGACAAGCTTTCAGCGTGCAAAAAATATTTCAACTTAAACAATTTCATTATCTCGTAATTCTACGTATCACAATGCAATGATTTTATTTCTCCAATGCAAGAGATTATTTCCTTTAAATATTTGGTTATGTAGCCTTTAAAAATGAAAGAGTTATTTGTGATACTTCCTTGGGGGTGTAAGCCCTTTTAATCCCCAAGGCAAGCAAAACTAGCTAAGGAAATCCCTAGGAGGGTGAAAACCCCTTTATTCCTCCTAGTATTCCTTTGTGCAACAAATTATTCCAATACAATTATGATGGGATTATTGGGGTTGTATTCCATTATACTCCCAAAAATATTAGCAAATTAACCTTGTAACCAAAAAAAGAATCAACAACAAGAGAGATTCCTTACCAGTCCAAGCATTAACAAGATAAAGTCCTTTTAACCAATAAAATCAAGAAATAGTCTCCAAAAATGACAATGCCTTACTTATCCATCCAATAGCCAAGACAAACCATCACATGAGAAAGTATAAAATAGAGATAGAGAAAATTTCCCAAAAGGGGTGCAAATTCCAGCCAAGGATCCTCTCCAACATAGGAGAGTTATGATAAAATGACAAGAGTTTGATCTCTATTTATACAAATCCTACTAAAAGTGTCTGTCCATTTAATTTTAGGGTAAAATACAAAGTAAGGGGTCAAAAACCCTTACTTTTCCCCTTTACATTACAAAATTCAAATTTAACTTTAAAAATGCACATAAGAAACCCTAAAGTGACGTCATCCCTCTTCTAGGGTGACGTTTTGACATCTTTTGCAAGTCGTTGGAGTAGAATATGGAAGTCGTTGGGCCTTCTAGGGCCTCCCTCTCATGCACTAGGGTTTCCTCCTTAAATCCATGCCTTCTTCCATCAAATCATGCCAAGTTTCAATTCAATGAACACCACCACCCCAAACCCTAGCCCCACAAGACGTCAATCCCTCCAAATGTGACATTTTAGCCTCCAAAGTAAAAATGTTGGGCTAGTAGGGGCATAGGTGATTTCCTCCAAGGTTTCCAAGTGGCCTCCAAAGTTTTCATCCTTGTCTGATGTGTGGGACATGGTATCCAACCTTTGGGCTTCAATCCCCAAGGTATCCCAAGCTAGACTTGTTATTCCAAATATGTTCACCAAGAAAGGTCATGCAAAGAAAATGAATACACCCTCCAAGGTGTCAGTGTTTCATGGAAACCTACATAGGAGACCTAGCTAAAGCATACGCAAACAAATCTTATCAATAAAAGGAAGAGAGATACAATATGAAGAATGTGAATCAATGCATATTATGATATGTTCAATTAGTGAGTGATATTAACTCATATAATAAATGACATCCTATCTTAGGAATGCATGCATAATAGTGATGGTCTAAAATGATAAATTCTAAAATAGAACTAGTCAATTAACTCCCACTGACCTAGTGTGGCGAAAATAGAAATTTCTCCAACACCCCCCCCTAAACATCACTATGGAGTAAAAAATGATTCTCGGATACTAGGCCATATTAGGTACTCATGTACAATGCAACTAATCAACACTAAATAAAAATGAGGAAAGACGGAAAACCATGTGGGAACAAACCCCCCCCTCAAAAGACAATGCATCAAAAGAAGAAAAGGAAGCTACTAGGCAACTATGTTCTTCACTGCAAGACAATCCCGCAAAGTCTGAAACTTTTTCTCACTGAAGTTCTTTGTGAAGATGTAGAAATATTTATGGATCTCATGAAGTCCTTTGGAAACCTGTCTAGCCTTGTACCTCTTGATCCTGTGGACCCATCTGCACCTGAAAATATTCCTTTCTGGTGGAAGTGGAACTAGATGTGAAGTCTTATTCTTTAGGAGTGAGTCATACTACTTTTGCATGGATTCTTTCCATAATGGATTTCCCATATCCTCACTCTAGAGATGCGAATTAGAATATTGAACCATATATCAATGCATGGGCATCGTAGGTTCTAAAGCTAAAAGTACATGAGAAGGATCCTCATGCTGAGATCGAGTCCTCCTTGAATCCAACGTTGGATGCCTACTTCCTGAAGTGTGAATTGTGCCTTCTTGGGCATCTGCTAAAGATTCAAAGTTGGATTCTTATCTGGATGTACTACCTTATTATTTCCATGTAAATAATATGAGTGTATGGAATCATCTTTGATGTATGAAAATGATGGAAGCACAAGAGTATATGCATGTTGCATTGGAGGTGCATGCAAACTACTCTCCTTATGTGTAAGTAGAAAATAGGAGTCATCATCGGAAAACTTAGTGAATTTATACAACCTTGACTTGTTATCCACCTCACCAATTGCAATGATGGAATTGTCATGCATGTCAATTACTGAAATTGAATCTGATGTAAATTCAACCTTTTTACCTTTCTGAGTGATCTGATAATCTGAGAGCAGATTCATAGAAATCTTTGGAACATGTAAAAGATTCTCAAAAATTCCATTATGGAGTTCCACTCTCCCTTCTCCTTATATTGCTACTGGAGTATCATCCCCCATGAGAATAGGTGGTATTGAGCATGGAATCAAAGAAGATAAAACTTCCTCTTTCATTGCCATATGATGGGATGAACCAAAATCTATAATCCATGAATTAGGTGAGGAATTAATTGCAACAAGAGCATGATGATTACCTTTCTTAGGAGCATGATCTTCTTCCTTCATATTCTTGAATCCATCTGGAATGAAGTTTCCAAGGTTGTCATGTTGAAGTGCATGTTCCATAAGATCGATTTTTTTCTTCATGCATGTGGATTCTTCATGATTCGGTTTATTGTAGTAAGTGAAATACTTTCCCTTCTTCTTCTTCTTGGAATCTGAAGAGTCTTTGGAACTTGAAGAATCGTTAAAGGGTTTGGAATACCCTCCTTATCGTTATGTTTCTCCTTCCCGTTATGTTTGGATGATCCTTTTCCATCATGCATGTTGAGTGTAGGTGCTTTGTTATCTTTCATGTGGCCCATCTATATGATTTTTGTCTGCTCTTGTGTGAGAGACTCAATGAACTGAGCCATCGTAGGCATTTTCCAATTTTTGCCAAAAAGACATATGTCGGAATGGAAATTGGAGACATATACAACATATTATGGTCCTAGCTTGGCCAAGATTGTTAGAATAAGTTGTTTCTCTTGTGTATACTTGTAAATATCACATTCACCCAAGATCAATATCAAATATTTAAATTTGGTAAATAAATCATGTATATTATAAAAACATTTAGGGTCTAAGGTATTCAACTCCACCTCAAGCATATGACCTCACATCTCATCCTTCTTTCCAAAGATTCCTTCCAAGGTGGTCCATATCTTATTTGAATTATTGCATGCAACAACATGAAACCATAAATCAATGGATATTAACTCAAGAAGTAGTCATGTGGCATCATCCTTACGGTTTGCCCATCTGGTCTTCTCAAGCATTGATGTAGGTTATGTTTTTGTTGCCATCGTCAAATTATAAAGTATTTTTTTTTTGATTTGGAATGTGTCCTTGGAATTCCATTCAAAATATTTGTATGATGTGAGTATTATCACCATAATTGATTTAATAAGTTGCATCATCTCCATCCCTTCTATTGATTCTGAAAAGATCCTGAAAACCTAGATCGTGGATTCCGAGATATGATAGGCGGTTCTATGGAAGCTATCTCCTACAACATGCTGTGGGTTTTGGATATTTTTGGTGAGCATGAGCATCCCTATGTTATACGTCTCTGGTCAAAATTTCATCCCGACCCTGATCGTGGATTTCAAGATATGGGTATTTTACTCCAGAAAACCAATTTTCTAGAGGGCGGACTGAATCGTCACACCCTAAAGAAGGATATAGTGCGACTATGCTGAATAGTCACACCATAGAGAAGGATAAAGTGTGAAGATTGTGAAAAATTGAATTTTCACACCCTGGTGAAGAGTACAATGCGACGATGTCGCACCTTGGCTGTGTATAGGCTGCAACGATTCCTAATTTTTTTTTTTCTTATGTGTGAGTGTGACCGTCGCACCCTAGCAATGGATAGACTGCGTTGATTCCAATTTTCACACCTTTATATAGGGATAGGCTACGATTATGGTGGGAACTAGGTTTGCTCAATAATTAAATCCTCTTTCACACTTCTCTGGCTTGTTTGGGTTTCTCCAAGCAACTTGGCTTTGAAACCATGTCAGTGTTTCATGGAAACTTGCACAGGAGACCTAGCTAAAGCATACAAAAACAAAGCTTATCAAGAAAATGAAGAGAGATACAATATGAAGAATGAGAATCAATGTATATTATGATCTGTTCAATGAGTGAGTGATATTCACTCATATAGGCAATGACATCCTATCTTAGGAATTCATGCATAATAGTGATGGTCTAAAATTAGAAAGTCTAAAATAGAACTAGTTAATTAACTCCCACTGAATATAAACAAGTGCTCAAACACCCTATGCAATTTTCTAAGTTTGGGTATGGGAGGGTTGACAAAGAAACCTATTCGGTGAATTGTACCTCAATTTTAGGAGTGTTTCCAAAGTGGGCCCCTTTCTAATACATGTAGACAAAGTGACATATATGGGGCCAAGACTCTTGTTCATGGGTTTCATGACGTGCAAGCGATCATAGTATCTCATTTATGGGTGCCTTTTTAGAGGGTGTGATGCACCTTCATTTTCAATGCATCCTTTTTCAAAACCCATTTATTTCCTTTTGTTCTTTTAAGATGTTTCCAAGTTGAAACCAAGGTGGGGATTCTACCTAATCATGAAAAACAATGCCCACCTTGACTCTACCCTGGTCACATCATGCTTCCTCGAGTTGAAGATAATGTGTGGGGTTTCTACCTAAGCATGAAAATAATTTCACACACATGCTCAACTTTGGTTCGAATTTTGTATTAGTTATTTTTCATGGGTCCCATCAGTTTATTATGAGAGACATATCATTGTCATCGGGATCCTTGGGTGAGCATATAGAAGGTTCATGATTGTATTTTATCTTTTTCCAGCTACAATCCCTTAGGCCTTTATCCCCTTCTTCCCATGAAATGAGGGACAATCCCTTCTTGGGTCAGTACACTCGAAAATCCCAAAAGTTAAGGAGATGAGGGGATGAAGTGTTGAAAGTGATAAGTATGGTCAATAATGGCATGATGAATCATTAATAAGACCTCCCAGTATAAAACCTATCCCTGAGGTATTAATACAATAATTAACAATGACGGTGGTTGATTATGGTTGACCATGAACATGGTTTCTTATGGTTGATCATCAGCAAGGTTTCCCATGACAATGACCATGACCATGGTTAACTTTGGTAGACCTTGGTTGATTTTCAGAAGGAAAGGTTGACTATGGTTGACATGGTTAATTATGGTTGACTATGAACTTTCTTGACCATGACCATGGATAACTATGGTTGAACATGACAATGGTTAATTTTGGTTGACCTTGGATTACCATAATCATGGTTAAAGGTGGTTGACCATAACCATGGTTAACTTTAGTAGACCTGCACTATGGTTGACCTTGGTTGACCATGACCATAAGTTGACTGTGGTTGACCATGGTTGATAATGGTTAACCATGTTGGAAAGTTATTTTTCATAGATGACCATGGTTGACCATGACTACGGATGACATTCACCATGTTTTACCATAACTATGACTAAGGTTGATCGTTACCTTAACTATGGTTGACTATTGTTGACCATGATCAAGAGTATGGTTTAATATAGTTTATCTTTCCCATAGTTGACTATGGTTTTCTATGGTTGAATATGGTTAACCATGGTTGAGATTTATGTGGACCAAAGTTTAGTATGGTTGGTCATGGCTTACCTTCACCATGGTTGACAATGGTTGACCAAGATTGATTATGGGTGACCATGCCCATCGCTGACCTTCGTAGACCATGTGGAGCTGATTATGTTGGACCATGTTGATTATGTTTACCCATGGTTTACTATGTAACTATCATATTTTAATGTTGATCAGGTTTTGGTGGTCAGATTGCGACACAAGGTTTTGTTCATCAGATGGCATCTTAAGGTTCTAGTCATCACATTGCGATGTAGGGTTTTTTCTTGTCACATTTTGGCATTGGAATAAGTTTGTAACATTCTGACTATGGGTTATTTTTGTCACATTAATACATCAAGAAATGGTTATATCATTGGAATGTTGGGCTATGTTTGTCACATTGTAATATTGGGTTGCATACATCACATTACAACAAAGGGTTATATTCAACACAATGAGACATTTCGAAAGGTTTCTCACATTATGACATTAGTACATTTGTATCACTATACGATAATGAGGCTATGTTCATCACATAGGGATGACAAGGCTATGTTCGTCATATTGGGAGGACAGGGTTATGTTCATCACATTTCTACGACACGACTATGTTCATCACATTGCGACGTTACTATGTTTGTCAGAATGTGACACTACTATGTTTGACACATTGTGACAATATGGCCATATTGCTCACATTTCAATGACTGCGTTATGTTCATTGAATTGCAATGACAAGGGTATGTTGGTCACATTGCAATGTTAATATGATTGTTATATTATGACGCTATTATGTTCCTCATGTTGCAACATTAATGTGTTCCTCATCTTGAAACATTTGAGTAAACCAGACATTGCCACGATGAGGTTATTTTCTTCACATTGTAATGACGAGGCTATGTTCGTCACATTGTGACAATATGGGCATGCTCGTCACATTGGAACGATGAGGCTATGTTGGTCACATTGCGACGATAGGGCTATGTTCATCACATTGCGGCATTACTATGTTTGTCAAAATGTGACGCTACTATGTTCATCACATTGGGATAACATGGCTATTTTTGTCACGTTGCAACAACTAGGATATGTTCGTCACATTGCGATGATAGGGATATGTTTGTGACATTGCAATGTTACTATGTTTTCCAGATTGTGATGCTACCAATATTGTCAAATTGCAACATTCTTATGTTCCTCATGTTACAACATCTAGTTTTGTTCATCAGATGGCAACGTTGAGTTGTGTTTTTCACATGAAAAGGTTGGTTTATGTTTGACATGTTTTGAAAAGGAAATTTTGTCCAAGCTTTTTCAAAAAATCTAACAAAGTGTTTCATTTCTCACAAAGATAGGAACTTTGAACTAATGTTATGTATTATGTAGAAGGAAACTTAAAATCATACTTGTTCTAAGGAAATTGATCACAAATCATCTTTAACTTTACAGATGATAGTTTTTACTTGTTCTAAAGACATTTATAGCAAATAAACTTGACTATGATTTTCCCATGTTTGACTATGGTTTTCCCATGGTTGACTATGGTTTTCCATGGTTGACTAAGTTTAACCATGGTTGAGCTTGATGTGGACCAAATTTTAGTATGGTTGGTCATGGCTCACCTTCACCATGGTTGGCTATGGTTGACCATGGTTGACTATGCATGACCATGCCCATAGATGAATTTCATAGAAAATGTGGAGTTGATTATGTTGGACCATGTTGATTATGTTTACCCATGGTTTACTATGGCACTATCGCATGGAAATGTTGATTAGGTTTTTTTCATTATATTGTGACACCAGGTGACATTTGGAAATGTTTCTCACATTCAGACGTCAATATATTTGTGTCACATTGCGATGATGAGGATATGATCATCACATTGTGATGACGAGGCTAGGATTTTTTCTTGTCACATTATGGCATTGGAATAGGTTAGTCACATTCTGACTGTGGGTTATTTTTGTCACATTACGACATCGGGAAATGGTCATGTCATGCAATGTTCAGCTATGTTTGTCACATTGAAATATTGGGTTGCATACATTGTATTAAAAAAATGGTTATATT
Source organism: Picea sitchensis (assembly GCA_010110895.2). NCBI lineage: Eukaryota > Viridiplantae > Streptophyta > Pinopsida > Pinales > Pinaceae > Picea > Picea sitchensis. The sequence continues at coordinate 75,493 of SNQJ01S0025681.1, forward strand.
TGACTCATTGCAACATTTGGAAATGTTTCTCACATTATGACATTAGTATATTTGTGTAACATTGAGACAATCAAGTTATGTTCATCACATAGGGATGACAAGGCTATGTTCATCACATTGGGAGAATAGGGCTATGTTCATCACATTGCGACGAAATGACTATGTTCATCACATTGCGACGTTATTATGTTTGTCATTATGTGATGCTACTATGTTCATCACATTTCAATGACTAGGATTTGTTCATCGCATTGCAATGACAAGGCTATGTTTTTCACATTGCAATGTTACTATGATTTTCAGATTATGACTTTACTATGTTCGTCATATTACAACATTACTATGTTCCTCATGTTGAAACATTTGAGTAAACCACACATTGCAGCGATGAATATATGTTCATCACATTGCAATGACGAGGATATGTTCATCACATTGTGAAAATACAGGCATGTTCATCACATTGCAATGATGGGGCTATGTTTCTCACATTGCAACAATAGGGCTATGTTCATCACATTGTGATGTTACTATGTTTGTCAGAATGTGACACTACTATGTTCGTCACATTGCAACAATATGGCTATGTTCGTCACATTGTGGCAAATAGGATATGTTTGTGACATTGTGATGGCAAGGCTATGTTTGTGACATTGTGATGTTACTATGTTTGTTATATTGTGGTGCTACTATGATTTTCAAATTGCAACATTACTATGTTCCTCATATTGCAACATTTGGTTTTGCTCATGAAATGGCAACGTCGAGTTATTTTTTTCACATGACAAGGTTTCTTTATGTTTGACATGTTTTGAAAAGGAAGTTTTGTCCAAGCTTTTTCAAAAAATATTACAAAGTGTTTCATTTCTCATAAAGATAGGAAGTTTGAACTGATGTGATGTATTACATAGAAGGAAACTTAGAATCATACTTCTTCTAAGGAAATTGATAACAAATCATCTTTAACTTCACCGGTGATTATCTTTACTTGTTCTAAAGACATTGATTTAAAATAAACTTGGCTATGGTTTTCCCATGCTTGAGTATGGTTTTCCATGGTTGACTAAGGTTAACCATGGTTGAGCTTGATTTGGGCCAAAGTTTAGTATTGTTCTAATATGGCTCTAACACTAATCATAATAACCATAATAACCATAATAACTATAGCCCTAACTGCATTGATCTTAATATATTGTTAATACATTATTGTTGACATGGTTAATTATTAATATTAATTAATAATTATTGTATATAGGGTATGTATGTATAATATACATAAATACCCTTAAAGTACCCCTTTTATAATATAGTTAATAAGTATATTAGTAATAACTAATACCCCTATATTAATTATGACCATTGTTAATATACATTAATAATATTATTAATAATCATTAATATAATAAATTGTCGATATTACATTAACATTTAATATTAATAATATAATATATAATCACTTCTTAATACAATAATGTATTATTAGTAACCCTAATACAAATTATAATACAAATAACTCTAGCCTTATTCTTATTGTGGATTGGTGAGACAAATGAATGGCCCATATTACATTAACCCCTAATGTGGGCGCATAGTACATGGGTTTCTACTCTCATAAAGAAAGAAAATAAAATGAAAAAAAACTTATAACCAAAAGATCCTCTACCTCATAAGAGGCAATTTAGTGGAAAATATTAGCACTTGTCTTAATACAAACTCTAGTGCAGTCACGATCACATACATTTCTACAATTAATTTTTGTAATATTCCAGATATAAAAAATATGCAGAACAAAAATAAAATGCTAGAAATGGCTGATGAACAACAATATAACTAGAACAACACCACAACAATATCAAAATGATAATAGAATAACACCAAAAAGATCACTTTGAATACTGAGAGCAATGTTCACTTGCCTCTTCGAGGGGGAAACCCTCGGCGGAGCAAAGCTCTATTACAATAATATCCAATACAAAAGTTCTCATACCCTAGACTCCTATTTATACTAAATATGTCTATCAAAAGAACCATTTAGAGGAAGATCCTTCTAGAAGCGGAATCTTATATTAGGTCTTCTTACATTCGACTTATTCTTCCTTATTGTGAGGCCTTATTAATATTGACCTTTATTACATCGAAATATATTGTTCTACCTAAGTGAGGGGTTAGGTCCCTAACATGTCCTCCCCCTTAAAAAAAAAACATGTCCTCAAGGCTTGAGATGTGGAAATTGTTGTAAAATGGTAGTTGGTTTCCAAGTGGCATATGCTGGGGTTGTATCTTTCCACTGGACTAACACTTCCTTGATGGTGCAATGATGCAGACAGTGCTCATGCTAGTCCATAACTGCTTGTGGTTGTAGCCAAATGGAGCCTTCTTCGTCCAACTCGGGAAGGTTGGTTTGAGTTTGGCTCTTAGCTCCAATCACCTTCTTTAAGCAGGAAACATGAAAAACATGATGTAGCTTAGAATAACTCGGCAAAGATCACTGATAGGACACCTTTCCCACACGCTTGATAATAGTATAAGGACCATAAAATTTGGTCACCAGTTTCGGGCAGTGGTATTCCTTGAGGGAATTTTGCTTGTAAGGTTGGAGTCGAAGAAACACCTCATCCCCTTCTGCAAATTGAGATACTGCAAATTGAGGGAATTTTGCTTGTAAGGTTGCAGTCAAAGAAACATCTAGGGACTTATACTTCGGTTTGATGAATACTACAGTGATGAATACTACAGTGATGAAATGCCCAAATTTTTAACCAGGAATAAATGTGTAGTGATTTGGCAACTGGAACATAGTTGCACGGCAATAGATCTTGTCTGTTTTATTTTTTTGTTTCTGACCCCAAGGGTTAGGTATTCAAGGGTTTTACAGACAAGGGTTTTCCCTATGCCATAGCTCTCACATATACGTGCAGGGCCCAACAGTAGTACTCGACCGAATATCTCAGAGAACCAACCAAGGAGGCTAGACCATGCCCTTAGTTGTACTACTTGACTACCCAGGTACTAGAGAGTATCTTCCTGATTTTTTTTCTCGGTGGAACTATAACAGTTAGGTGGCCAATCGATTTATCTAAACAAGGCTTCAAGAAATCTAGGTCAATATGTATACAGGTGTTTTCTGATGCATTTCCACTGGAAGGGGTACCAACATGGGTTACAAGGGTGGCCAACAGATGTGCTCTTAAGTACCACTTTTATTTCCTGGGTGTATGAATCCCCGACCGTTGGTTTATGCACGTAATGAAAGATCTTTTTAGTTTAAAAATGTCGGAATACATCTCTACCCTGAAAAAAATTAACCCGCAATTTTCTGCCGAGGAAAGTGCTCTAATACCACTTATAATATTTCAGATATAAAAAATATGCAGAGAAGAAATAAAATGCTATAAATGGTAGATGAACAACAATATAACCAGAACAAAACCACAATAATATCAAGATGATAATAGAATAACACCAGAAAGAGCACTTTGATTACTGAGAGAAATGCTCACTTGCCTCTTCAGGGGGGCAATCTGCGGCAGAGCAGAGCTCTATTAAAATAATATCCAAGACAAAATTTCTTATAACCTCGACTCCTATTTATACTAAATATGTCTATCAAAAGAACCATCTAGAGGAAGATCCTTCTTGAAGTGAATGCTTCTATTAGGTCTTCTTACATTCAACTTATTCTTCCTTATTGCTAGGACTTACTAATATTGAACTTTATTACATCAGAATATATTATTCTACCTAAGTGAGGGGTTAGGTCCCTAACAATTTTTTAATTCAATTTTTATTCAAAATTAAAGAATTAATGGTAGCACACACACTTCTGCAATTAATTTTAGAATTCAAATTTTATTCAAAATTAAGCCTGATTAATGTTAGAATTTGTTTTCCTTAAAGGGTGACTACTTTCATATCTTCTTTATAACTCATCAAAATATATTTAAAAAATTGAAAATTATTTTATTAGAAATATTTCTCACCACCACATACACTTTTTCAATTAATTTAATTTTAGAATTCAATTTTTATTAAAATAAAAGGACTAATGTTAGAATTTATTTTTCTTAAAAAATGATGAATTTCCTATCTTCTTTATAAATAGTGAATATATATTAAAAAACTTCAATATATTAAAAAACTTCAAAACTATTTTATTATAAATATTTGTTTTAATAATAACTATAAATATAAAACAATATTTTTTTAATAATAAATATAGTACATTGAAATTAAAGTTTGTCAAATATAATACAATCATTTACAATGAAGTATTCAATCTATTTTTTGAATAGATCATTGACTTGACTCTTCCTCTCAGACCATCTTAGTAAATTATTTAACATTCTCACTCTACATTGCCAATGCAATATATTTTGATCATTGCCCTAACCCTAATAATCATTAGAAGAAATTGTTTTTGGAAAGTCACCCTAGGTAACTTCAATTTCCCACCGACTTCAATTTTATTGGTTGCGTTCACGCCTACGCCGACTTCAATTTTCTCGGTTGCTTTCACACCTACTTATTCAATTTTCTTCTTCATGCATTGGTTTGCACATCATTGTCTATATTGAGATGTATTTTATCAATTGTTTACAAACATTGGCATTCCACACAATCAGACGTTTTCATTACACATTATAGGTTAATTTAAAATATTACCATACAACCATCCAATCTGAGTTCAAACTTCCAAAGCCTTCTTCATTTCAATAATAAATGCATTCCATTTTAATTTGACATTTCTGTATGCATTTAAAATTTATGTCAAACTTACACATGACCCAAAAATAAATTCATACTCTATGTTAATATATATGTGAAGTAAATAATCATCTAGTGAATTTATTTAGAGTGCTTTGTGTTTTTTACTGAATGGAAGAGCATCTCTGAATTACCACATTTTAAACCTCATCTATATTTTTTAAATTACCATATTTTAATTCTGAGATAAGAGTTGGTGTGTCACTAACTTTGACATTGATTATTTAAACCGAGCATCAAAACATTTATTTTCATTGCATGTATTCAGATCTAAATTGAATCCATATGTTGTAGAATGATAAAAATAATATACAATGGGAAAAAATTAAGTTTTAGATTAGGCTAAAAAATTAAAATAAATATTTAAAAGAATTAGATTTAGATTAAAGTGGGTGCATTGTTTAACAAGATATAGAAGCTTTGATATTGATTATTCAGAAGAAGTAGGATCACATCATTTATTTTCTTTGCATGTATAGGGAAGGAATTGTATTCATATGTTGTAGAATGATAAACATAATATCCAGTAGGCACAAAGATAAAACATTTAGACTTATATTAAATAAAACATTTGGATTTTCTCTAAAGATTTAGGTTTTTTTTATAGTAACATTAAAATAAAGATTGAGATTTTGCAAAAGGATTAAATTTGAATTAAAATAAAATATTTCATAGAAAAACCAAACCATTGGATACAAGCACAAAGATTTAGGTTTAGATGAAAATAAATATTTAGATTCCCCCAAATATTAAAATAAAGATTAAAATAAAAGACTTAGATTTAGCAGGCATAGCTAAACCAAACCATTGGATATAGACACAGTCCCAGAAGGTATATGATACATGTTACTGGTGAAACACACATAGATTATGCTTGCAAAAAAAAATCTAATCAATGAATCAGATAAATTAATTCCCAATCCAAATTCTTTAAAACCTAAAATCTAAATTTCAAAAAATTAATCCAAATTCTTAAAAACCTAAAATCTAAATTTCAAAAACTTATTGTACCGTATTAATTTCCATACGAAGTTCAAAGCAACAAATAAACCGAGTTTGTTTTAGCAGTGAGTGTTTAAATAACATGACCATTAGTCCCAGGCCCCGGGCAAAATTTGAAAATCCGCCCAAACCTGGAATCCAACATGCATCCAGCTTAACCATGCTAGCTTAACCACGAATGTGTTAATTGAAAGGCAGGCCAAACGTCCATCCAACTTAACCATGCCAACTTAACCATAGATGAGTTAATTAAAAGGTAGGCCAAACGTGGTATCCATCATTACCACACCAACACACTTCACATTCATAAAACTATGGCCACTGTTATTTGTAGAATTAATTCTTACTAAAGAGTTAAACATGGAAATGAGCCCATTTTATACATTAATATTTGCTAAGTAGTTAAACGTGACAATTAGTGGTAAGGGCAGTAATTTCTTAATATTATTAAGTAAATGTGAAAAAGTAAACAAGGAAAACGTACGCATTCATAAATGCAAGGAAGTTATGAAACTAAATCGCATTCATTGATTTGGAGCAAGGAAGTTATGAAATTAAATCCCATTCATTGATTTGGAGTGATGACGAAGAATATGCCAACATCTTTAATTGTTGTCCATAACATAGGAATTTGTAATTAAAAGGTTCATTAAACCATTGATTCCAATAGGGGGGACTCCTATCGATGTAATAAACATCACTTACCATTTATACTAATTGGATTGTAAAAATTACACTTTTAATAAAGTCCAAGTAAAAACACATAAACCACATAATGTTAAAAAAAATCACTTATAAAAAAAAGTCACTAAAAATAAAAAGTTTGTTAAGAAGAGATTCTAGAAAGGGGACTATCTCGCAAAAATCCGGTTCTTTTGTTGGCTTCTCATTAAAAAAAAATCCTTACTATAGAGAACCTCCATAAAAGAGGTTCCTTTTGGTTGTCCTAATAAAAATCATAAATATATTAATTTAAAAAATAGAGAAATTCTAGAAATTATGGGAAAATTATGGGCCTAAAGGGGTGGAAAGTAATGAATTTTTCATTGTTGGGAAAGGTTGTTGTCGGGTCGCTGGGAAAGGTTGTTTCTGATTCCAACAGTACAAAAAAAATATGTATATTGTTTTTTCCCAGAAGCATATGGATATGTCAACGACTCGCAAATATTTTTTTTTAAGTGAGAAATTTTATTACCTGCTATGGAATCCCAGAAAGATACATACATCATCCTGGAGACGAGGTTGCCAAAAACTGTAAACCAACCCTTCTCATGAGAAACTTATAATCATAGACATCTCACAGAGTTTAGAAATAAGCTTACAAAATAGCCCAGTGAACAGAATTGAGTTGACTAAAACTATGAACAATACATAATTGACTAATGTAAGGCTAAGAAAATTTTAGTTGAACATTCGAACAAATAAACCTTTAGAGTGTACTTTTATGAGATGGAGCCCTTCGAAAACATGTTCTCAAATCGCTTGGAGGAAGACAGATAGGGACCTGGAGAAGAACCGTATCTTGCACCAGAAGAACACACTTGGTTTACTGAGGGATTGGTCGTTCATTTAGGTCCATTAGTGTAGAGATTTAGTGATCCATAAGTTCCATACAGAATTGGAGATATTCCATTGTGCTACAGATATTGAAGATGAGACACTGCAGAGTGTTCAAATCCTGGTGAAAGTTAAAATAATCCTCTTCCGAACTGGGATTTGATTCCACTAAGGGTTGGATGGAGGATGGAACTTCTGCTACTACTACTTTGACCCGACAAACTGGAGACTAGGTCCCTTGTGGGAGAGATGGGCCTGGGGCCAAATAAACTTCTATCATAACCATCAAATACATTTTCTATTGTAGCCAAATACACTTGTAATGTCTTTCAAAATGAAGGTATTGATTATGAAGAGACATTTTCTCATGTAGCCAGATACACTTCTATCAGAACCATCATAACTCTTGCAGTGAAGATGAAGTGGAAGTTACACCAGATGGATGTGAAAACAACCTTCTTAAATGGTGTTATTGAAAAAGAAGTGTATATAGAACAACCACAAGGGTTTGAAGTTGAATATAGAAAGACTCATGTCTGCAGGTTGAAGAAAGCTCTGTACTGGCTAAAGCAAGCTCCTATATCTTGGTATGGCAGAATTGATAGTTTCCTGACAACACTGGGCTTTACCAAGAGTAAAGTTGATTCTAACCTTCACTTCAAGTTTATGAATGATGATCCAATTATATTGCTACTCTATGTGGATGACTTATTCTTAATGGGAGAATAAAATCTCATCACAGATTGTAAGAAGAAGCTCTTTGCAGAGTTTGATATGAAAGGCCTAGGCCCGATGCATTATTTCTTAGGTCTTGAAGTTTGGCAGAGTCAAGAGAAGACATTCCTTAACCAAGGGAAGTATGTAGTTGAAATACTGAAGAGATATGACATGTTAGAATGTAAATCCATGAACACACCCATGGAAACAAATTTGAAGCTCCTGGTTGATACTTCGTCAGAGTTGGATGATGCTACTCTATACAAACATATTATTGGTTCGTTCATGTATTTGATGAATACCAGGATAGATATATGTTTTGCTGTGAACACCTTGTCTCAGTATCTAGTAGATCCCACACGTTTTCACCTTGTAGTTGCAAAGGATGTTATGATATACCTTAAGGGTACGTTGGATTATGGTCTATGTTATACCAGAGATCATGACTTCAAAATCTATGGTTATACTGATTCAAACTGGGTTATAAGTGCTTATGATAGAAAGAGAACTTCAGGATGTTGTTTCAGTCTGGGGACAACCGTGACTTCATGGAAAAGAAGGAAGCAATCTAGTAATTCTCTTAGCACAACACTGAAGCGGAATACATTACAACATGTTCCACCAGTTGCGAAGCCATATGGATTCGGAAGTTGTTGACAAGTCTGTTCGATCCGGAGATGGAATTCACTATGATTCTATGTGATAACCAAATTTGTATAAAGATGACAAAGAACCTAGTGTTCCATGATAATTCGAAGCACATAGATATCCGGTATCACTACATTTGTTATATGGTGCAGAGGGGAGCTGTAAATCTCCAATATGTTGGCACAAATGGGAAGGTTTCAAATGTGTTGATGAATCCTCTGTCTCGTATGAAGTTTTAGTAATTTTGAAACAAGCTTGGTCTTGTTTGAAAGTACCTCCCTCAAAAGGGGGAGTGGTGTTGATGATACTAAAGTATCCTGACCAACAACAGGTAGCTTCGTTAGTACTTTATATCCTAGGGGATTGATCATCCCTGGGTAGATCCCAAAGGTTGGGTAAGGACGGTCTGTCAGAGTACCACATGGTATCTTGTTAGGATTTTATATCCTAGGGAATATTATGATTCTTAGGTAGATCTCGAAGGTCCGGTAAGGACGGTCTGTTAGAGTACCACAAAATGTTGTTGTTTCACCTAACTAATTATGTTGCCATATGTTGATGATGTTATTGTCTCAGCCTTGTGTTGATGATTTTGTTGTATCAACCTCATGTTGATGATGTTTCATAAGCCTCATGTTATTGATGATGTTGTATCAGCCTCTTTATGTTGATGATGGTGTACCAGCCTCGGGTTGGTGATATTATTGTTCTAGTTTTATGCCAACTGATTTTGATGTTTCAACTTCATGTTGTTGATGATGATGATGCTACTCTAGCTCCATGTTGTGAACGATGATGATATCGATGATTAGAAAAGAATTATATGATTTTTAGATATGTCTGTCAGTGTTCTAGATGTTGATGACGATGTTTCCCCCTCTCTCTCCTGATGATGTTGTATTGGGTTATGTCAATAGAATACCCCTCTCGTTAAGAGGGAGTGTTGAAATATTGTAACTTCGAAGAATATTCTAATTATATTTGAGTTATTATCCTATAGATCAAATCCCCTTTTGTGGATTGATCATGTTGGGTCTTATATAAGACCAAATCCCCTTTTTTGGATTGGTCAAACCATACTTATATGGTGGTATTTGTAAATTTGTCCCCTAGGGTTTATAAAGTGGTTTTAACCACTCTTGGAAGAAGTCGTCCCTACTTAGTGAAGACACACAACCCTAGCGCCTCCTCGATAGGTATTTATAAGTGAGGATGGTGCCTCACTTGTTCATACACTCATTCACACATCCAATGTGCATGTTTTGAAGGAAGTTGCAGTTGCAGGAGGAAGGAGAAGAGGGGTGCATGCTCAGTCCTAATTTATTCTTGGTGTTTTGGTCTTAGTCTTGGCATTGTATTGAGAAGCTATTATTGAGGAAGTTTTGTTGGGTTTTCTCCCCCATGAGGGTTTGCCAGGATAAATTTTTGCATACCTTGTGATTGTGTTTCTTTCAGTGATCCTCTTTATGTTGTTTTTTTAGAAATGCATTGAATGCTCATGTAATTTGGAAATAACCTAATAACAACATTAAAACTTAACATGAATAAGTATTGTATTTGGAGCATAGCTCATTAGGAAGTTCCCCCCTTGAAGAGGCACGTGATCATGATTGGATCCATTCCTTAAAAGGATCAATTGTAAGGTGTTTCCCTACCCTATGGGTTTCATATTAATAAATGATAGTTTCTATATTGTCCATTGTATCTTGTGTGGCGATTCTATTTCCATATCTTTTGTAATCAACATGTTTTCCTATATGGGTTTATGATTGAAGCGTGTGGGGATGATCAACACCCTATTTTATTATGCCTTGGCTTTTGTTGTGGTGAGTAATACCCACTCTCTATGTATTCTTCTCCGATGATTGATTAGGAAGGGATTCTCCTCCACACCCTATATCTATTTTTTGACTATTAATTCCCTTGGTTATTTGTTGGATTTTTCCCATTTATAGGGGTAGATTTGGGGTATTTCACTTCTAGGTGATTTTGAGATAGTTTATCTACTATTTATGAATCTTAACCAGGGGTTGATGGCTAGTTCTAGAGAGTGAATTTCTTTCTCATGTTTTTCCAAGCCTATGGGGATAATGTCGGTGGTTAGAGAAGTAATCACTCATTCACCCATATTAATGAGCCTCTTGATTGGTTTTCTCTCATTTGGACCTCCATTATCAAGGTGTCATTGTGATATTTCTTGGCATCCCCTTATGTGAGGATACTTCTCAGGTGGCTATGTGGGATTGGTGTTTTAAGTGTCTATAGCATAAAATCATTTTTTGGCAATACAAATACCTTCCATTTTTTGGAAAGTTGATTATTGTGAGAACGATTCTTCAAGCCTCACATATTTATTATGTATCTTGTTGGCTTCCCAATAGGGTTTAGTTTGACATATTGGAGCAACTTTTGAGGTTGTACTTATGGGCCAACTACAATGGGGCTTGAGGCATCCCTATGGTCCCTTGGAATGTTTGTAATTCCAAAGGATGAAAAATATATAGGGTTAATGGATATTTTGACTCAAGATAGCATTGTAGATGCCAAATGGGTGGTCTAGTGTTTGGAGAGATGCTCTTCTCGGTAAGTAATACTAAAGCATCATCTTCTCATGACACAATGTATTGGTAGGATTAGGGGATCTTTTGGATTTTGTGATATAACTTCATCTCCTCATAGCTTCCAGATCTTGCATTCTTTTATGATCATAAGTGTATGGGAAAAATGGGTGAAGGTAGCTAGCTTGATGTGGTGGTATATGCCAGGTAGTTGGGTGGGATGGGATTTGGCCAAAAGATCAATCTGGAGTTGGAAGGTGCAAGGCACATGTGTTGCAGGATTTCCTCATCTTCAAGGGAAACGACCAAGTAAGAAGAAGATTTTTTACTAAAGGGATTTATGGGATGTCAATGCTCGTTCTTAGAAGCATCGACGATTAAATGCTTGTGAGTTTTCCCTATCTTTTTTGGATCAACATGTTTTTATCTAGATTGTCGATCTCGTTCTGTAGGAGGAGTTGCTCAAAATGAATATAGACATGCTCGACCCCTTCTAGCATGAACAAGAGTGAATCTTTGGGAACCTTTTGACCTTATATGATTATGATAGTTTGTACTATTTTCTTCATCAACAACATGAGATCAACCCTATTCTTAATTCACAATGGGTGTCTAATAATGAGGAGAGATGGTGGATTAATCAATTACATAATGTGTGTTTGATTAAGGATAGATACATACTACGAGTGTTTCCATGGCTAGTAATTTACCAGGGCCTTCTTACCATGTCACAATTGGTAAAAAGAAATCTCTTAGATGGGATTTTCTCTTTCCACCTCAAGCTGTAAATAATGAAGAACCTCCTTTGGGATTGTTCTCTTGCGAGGTCTTGTTGGGAGTTTGTATAATCTCAGCATGCAATCATTGTACAAATAATGAAGAAACTCTTTTAGGATTGTTATCTTTCCAGGTCTTGTTGGGAGTTTGTTCAATTTGAGCATCCAATTTGAGCATCCAACCATTTTGCAGGGAAGGTTGTGGGAAAGTGGCATTATTAGGTGACTAAGTGGAGTTTGATAATGCTTAAGGATTTTGGTCTCATTTATTCTCTCGAAACTTTATTGTAAATATGTTTTTGAAACACCATTAGCTCTTTGTTTGCATTTTGTCAAAAACATATATATATACTTACTAACTTTTTTTCTTAATGAAAAAATTTCAAACCATTAAATACATATAATTATTCAAATTTTATTATTGTATTACTTTCTTTAACTAAAAAAATAATTCCCTCTTTGTATATACCTTCTAACTATATTTTTGTGTATAAATATTACCTTCTACCTATAACCTATATATTGTTTTTTCTATGGTATAAATATTTTTTATAAATATAATAATATTAAAAAATACATATATAATTAACCTTATTTTTTTTTAAAACTCCATCCAAATATATATATGAATGAGACATCGGTCCAATAAAAATAGTGGTATCTGGTAATCCAACTCCAACTTGGCACGTGGTATCATTATCTGTTTGAAGACGGGTTTAGCCTCTTGAAATCGAAATTATTTGGGATTTCATTTTTTTTCTCGACCATTGACTTCATTAGAATATTAAATCATGGAAACATGGTGCATCTCAAAATCTAAATATTTAGTATTAAAAATAGTAATATGAGTATAGTGAACCTTATTTACTCAAAAAAAAACTCCAAACAAATATATATATATATATATATATAACCTTAAAAACAAGGTAGGTACAATAGGAGTAGTGGTATCTAGTCATCCAACTTACAAGTTGTGCCTCAACTGGTATCACTGATCCGTTTAATAAATTTATCTTTTCGATAGTTCACAAAGAATGGCAGTTGCCTGCGCTAATACAAGTAGCCAACAGGCAAGACTTCGATCAATGCTAGATTCGCGCAAATTGATGGATAATATAATTGTTTTTCCGACCACGTCCAGAGAATCTGGCAACAAGCTGGCAACAGTTAACGCGTCCATTGATTGTACTATTATTGAAACAAGCTGGAAACAGTTCTTCCTAATTACGACAACATGAGATAAATTTCTGGATGTATAAACTGACCTTGCCTCCTCCACCCTTCTTAGATATTTCTGATAAATTGTGAAGGACAGAGAAATGCAGAGAGAAAAGAATAGTATATTCAAATGTATGAAGAAGTACAGAACAGAACTGAAGAGATTAAGAAATCCATTACAATGTAAGATGG
>SNQJ01S0025681.1:95619-152542 GCA_010110895.2 Picea sitchensis
GGTAGTATAGATAAATATAAAGAAAGATTGGTTGCAAAAGGGTATTCACAAAAAGAGGGAATTGATTATGTAGATACTTTTGCACCTGTAGCTAAGTTAAACACCATTAGATTGATGATTGCATTAGCTACAAAACATAAATGCAACCTACATCAGTTAGATGTGAAGTCTTCTTTTCTGAATGGAGAATTAAAGGAGGAAGTATATCTTGTACAACCTGAAGGATTTTTTAAACAGGGACATCAACATTTGGTCTGCAAATTGAAAAAGGCTCTATATGGATTAAAACAGGCACCCAGGTCATGGTATGAAAAGATAGACAATTTCTTTCTGCAAAAAGGATTTGTGAAGAGTAACAATGATCCAAATCTCTATATCAAGAAAGATGAAAAGGAACATATTGCTTTGATTTCTCTCTATGTTGATGATCTAATCATAACAGGAAATGCTTCTAAGATAATTGATGAAATAAAAAAGAAGTTATCACAAGTTTTTGAAATGAAGGATCTAGGAGAACTACATTATTGTCTGGGTCTTGAAGTATGGAAAGAAGATGGTGTGACACTGGTTACACAAAGCAAATATACCAGGGAATTGCTTCAAAGATTTGATATGAATGAATGCAAGGTAATGTCTACTCCATTAGAACAGAATGTTAAGATCTGTAGTGATGATAAGACCAAGGAAGTGGATGGAACTCTGTATCGACAACTGGTGGGAAGTCTGAATTATCTCACCACAACTAGGCCAGATATTGCCTACTCAGTCAGCATCCTTAGTCAGTTCATGGCTAAGCCTCACGAGAGTCACTGGAAAGTAGCAAAAAGAGTCCTTCGTTATTTGAAAGGAACTATTGATTTTGGTATTAAATATACTGATGAATTTGATGTTGAGTTGGCAGGTTATTTTGATTCTGACTGGGTTGGAAATCTAAGTGACAGAAAGTCAACCACAGGTTATGCCTTCAGAATTGGTTCAAGGGTCGTATCATGGAGCAGTAAGAAACAACCATTTGTTTCTTTGTCTACAACTGAAGCCGAGTACAAAGCCTTGTGCAATACTACATGTGAAGTTGTCTGGATGAGGAGAATTTTTGAAGACATGGGAGAAGAACAAAAGGAACCCACAATTATCAATTGTGATAATCAAAGTTCAATCAAACTTGCTAATAACCCTATGTATCATGCCAGAACTAAGCATATTGAAATTCAACATTATTTTGTCCGAGAAAAGATACAGTCAAAAGAGATTGACTTAATCTATTGTAACACAGATGAAAATATGGCTGATATTTTCATTAAGCCTCTTGGAAAGGCAAAATTTGAAATTTGCAGAGAGTTGCTAAGTGTGGTAGAAAATTCATTTCTCCATTAAGGGGGAGTGTTGGAATAATGTAGAAATTAGTATCTACGCAACTAAGTTGTTGTGAGTTGTTGTGTGCCTTTCCAATTTAAGGTTTGTTGGTGGTTTCAGATCCACCTTTGTAGGAGGTCAGTTCAAGGTTGTTGTGAGCACCTTTGTGCTATATAAATGTAATGATTGGCTTCAATAATTAATCAAGTGAGCTATGCTCACGTATTCAGGTAGGTTATGCCTCTATTGTTTAATTCAAACAACCAATGAAAGTTTACTCAAAACTTTGGAATGCAGACGATTGGGCTACCAGAGGTGGCCTTGTCGAGACTGACTGGACTAAAGCTCCCTTTGTCGCAACTTATTGCAATTTCAAAGTCCAGTCTTGTAAAGCCAGGAAAAACGCTTCCTCTTGCAGCATTATTTCTTCTAGGCAGGCATGGCATGGTAATGAAGGCACACAAAGTTTGGTTTCCACCCAACAACAACAGAAGGAAAGGCTTCGTTGGTTACAAATGAATTACATGATTTACAATTACTACACTGATTCTAAGAGGTTTCCAAATGGGTTTCCTGCAGAATGCAAGAGACAAAATTTGAGTTGAATGTAGCAAGTTAGTGATAGTTGTTGGGCTAGTATATCATCATTACCATTTCATTCTTTCATTTCTTAATTCATTCTCCCTTCTCAAATAAGTTCCAACTTGGAACCATATGATTGGAAATATAAATTAAATTCATTTTAATAGAGATCATTTTCTTTATTATATGGTCTTTTTTTTTTTTAAGAAATCTGTATCATATTATTGTATTCGTAAATATCATAAGTCAAGGCATAGTCACGCAGAATTAAAAGACACAAGGATTTAAGTGGTTCACCCAAATGTTGGGTTACATTCACCAAGTAGAAGTATCGGTTGTCTTATTATTCAAATCATAGAGATTACAACAACTCACTCTCACTCCTTCATCTACCTCTACGAACTTACATAAATAATGAACAGAATTAAATTAGTTACATAACTATTTTTTTAACTTATACTTTTATACCAAATTAGTAAATTTGATTGAACATACTACTATTTAAATATGCTACACTAAATCTTCTCATATCTACCTAATCACCATGAATACTGTATATCTAAGAATATATGTTAGTTACTCCGTACATGAAAGAATCCACCTCAGTAATCAATGAAGTTTATTTCGTATATCATGTTGGTAAAAGCCTTTACACTGATTAAAATGACTTCAGGATAATTAAGTACAGGAAGCAAACAAAGTTGTTCGGTCATAATATAAGTAATTCTTAATAGCCACATCAGCTTGGAATCCATCGTGGTCATTGAATTAAGTATTCAATTTAGAAGGATCTCCGAGTCAAAAGCTGTCTGATTCAAGTATTTAATTTTAGTATTATATGATATTCCTTTATAATATGAATTCTTGAAAGTAGGGATCGGGGATCAAATTTGAAGAGCCAGGTTATATTTTATATTTTAATTTGAATTATAAAAGTTGATTTAGCCCTTTTGTGTTCATAACTCGAAATAAATTATGTTTATGTTATTTATTTTAAAAAGAAAAAATATATGTTTTTTTAAGCTGGAATTCTGGATGGTATTTGGCTGTTGGACCGGCACCCTGCATATTTAAGCAGCTCTGTTTTTGCTTTGCACAAAATATTCAAATTATTTTAACACTAAGGGACCAACAGAAAGCTTCAAATATATTTAAAGATAATTTTGTATTAAAATAAAATCAATACATATTTTGTCAAATTTTGTTAGTATTATTGGTTTCAAGAAGTTTTATTTTGTATAGCAGTTTAGGTTTGAAAATGTGCATATTTAAAGTCTTGAAACTAATTAAGAGACAACTAAAATTTAATTATGTTAAAGGTTGATGTGGTTGAGGTTGGTATGACCCCAAATAATTTTGAAATTTTGAGAGTTTAAATAGCTTTAGTTAGTAATTTCTTAGACAACATATTAATCCCACAGATCACAAATACATTAACAAAAATAAATAAATAAAATCAATACATATTTTAATATTAATATTTTATGACATGATATTAAATTACATTTTCTTTTTAAACTTCATTTACTTAAAAAAATATTTAAAGTTGAAACATAATATAATATATTGAAATATATTAACATTGTTTAATTTTTAAATATAATAATAAAAAACTGAAATTTTAAATATAATTATAAAACACTTAAAATATATATATAAGTAAAAAGTAATTGGAGAAAATGTATAAGTAATTGAAGAAAGGTAAAAAAAAATAATGTAGAAATAAATATAAGAAAAGGATATTTTTTAATCCAAAAAATTATTACATAAATCTAAAAAAAAATTAAACATGGTAGATATTTACTTCTTAAAATTTTCTTGAATATAATTTATATTTAAATCAATCAATATTTTATTTAATATATTTAAGAAGAAGTACAGACATCAATAAATACTATAAAACACTTTTTAGTGAAAAATAACACTTTTTAATCCAAATAACTATGAGATAAATTTCATATGAGGGTGAAGATGGGGTAATATTAGATAAAACAACACATTAATACTCTAAACATCTAGTAAGATCAACCATCATGTGGTTTTATAAACATATCCTAAAATATTTCAAAGGTGGAACTTTAATTAGAGATTCATTTCCTTTTATGGGTGAATCAAATTTACTTTAATTTGGACTCATTAAAAAAGATCATAATGGTCAAAGGTACAATTAATAAGGTTTTGATATCCAATTTTGAAATTGGTGAGCAACTCCTCAAAAATTACAAAATACAATATCCCTAAAATATTATTTCAAGAACTATTTACAATCAGTTACTGGTATGGTACAACAAGAAAAACTACTGATATGGTACAACAAGAAAAACTATTTGCAAAAAAATTATTGAAAAAAATCAATGTTCTTTATACCTTTTCAAGAAAAATTTACTAGGAAAGCCTTTTGAATAAGTTTTACATTTAATTAAAAATACATGATATGAAAATATCATATATCATCAATGTGAATAATGTTATTGTCATCCTTCCTTAATAATTTCCTACATTTTACGTGCCTGAGTTAGCTCTGCAAAATCCCTAGTCTCGTCTGCAGAAACCCTAAATTATTTTTGTGCTTATGACCACCATGTCAAATCCCCTTGAGGGGAGTGATGAATCCCCTCGTCTTTCATACAACGAATCCTTTCGTTTACTAGTATACTCCTCAAAACAACCATTGAAGTCAACCTACTCATGCTTTGTCAAAAATACAGACGCTACACATTGAAATCAAGCATTGAAATCCCTCTCTCGTCCCTATAATGTCACATGGAAATTAATGTGGCTACTAAATGTATGATAGAATAGTTCACGTGGATATGGCCCTCACTGAGAGCAATGGTAATCTAGTTGCAAAAAATTGGTAACCCCTGATTAAGGGGAAGATTACTCATTATTTTGTTGGATGAGGGTTTTTGAAATCAAAGAAGTTTGAGATATTATCCTACGAAGTGGCCCATGCTTCTTTGGAACCAGAAATACATGCATCTAAATAAATGGACGCTATAATTCAACCCAGAAAATGACATCACATCTGCAGTTTTGATTTGGGTAAGGCTTCATCAGCTACGTCTTCATTGTTGGAATGATGTAGAATTCAACCCAGAAAATGACATCACATCTGCGGTTTTGATTTGGGTAAGGCTTCATCAGCTACCTCTTCATTGTTGGAATGATGTAGCACTTTAATATATAGAAAATGCTTTGGGTAAATATATAGACTGTGCAATACCAATACCAAAGGAGTAGATGTTTTCCTACGCTCGCTTGTGTGTTGAAGTAGATCTTGAAAAAGGGATGCCATAATAAATCCTTATATCACTTGAGAACTTGAAATACTTGCCACAAGTGGACTATGAAAATCTCCCGTTCAAATGCCATTGTTGCCATACCATGAGTATGGAAACTTTGCCCAGATTTGTTTAAACAAAGATCCTGAGGAAAAAGAGATAAAAAATGAAAATAAACAATGTAAACCACTTCAAAGAATGAAGAATAATAACCAATGGTAAGATTTCACAATGAATCCAAAATATATAGGTGCATCCCCAAAACGCTCGCATACAAAAACAATCTTTGAATCTTCCCAATGAAGCAAGAATGGAGCACACTGGAAAAAACCCTAACAATAATGTTACACGGAATTAAGGACCCATTGCATCACAAAACTGGTATGTAATATTGTCCCAAGGTGAACCCATTCTAGACCAAGTAGAAGAAAAAATTGAGCATGGGGAAGCCTTCTTTGATCCCCTCGGGGAAAATATGGAGAATGTTGAAGGGGACAAGGAGAAAAATGAAGGAAATGAGACCCCCCTTATATACATCCTTCAACCTCTTCCCAAGCTTCGAATGTCAAGGATTCTCAAGATTCAATGAACTTTGATGAAGAACCTTCAAGGGATCCAACAGGAAGAACAAAAAAAAAGAAACGAGGTAGGCCTACTAAAAAATATCGAAGAGAAACATAAACAAAACAAGATAAATATTCAGGGAAATTGAAAGTCTTGGAAAATTATGCAATGGGATCAAATCCTGTGAAATCTGCAAGTGAACAGATCCCACCGTAGGGGATCTCACAAACCAAGTAAGAAATGATTCTCAAGACGGTTTCCTGGAATTGTAGGGGTTTGGGAAGTAGGAATAAACATGAACCTTTAAAATAATTGATGCAACTTGAAAAACTAACATTCTTATACTCCAGGAAACTAAATTGGGGATAGTAGATGTCCTCAAAGAAAGTTTTCAACTTTGGAAGAATAGTGAAGGAAAAATGATAAATGCTAGAGGGGCATTAGGAGGTCTATGCACTTTATGGAACAAAAACATATATCATATTCAACAAAATATTGACACTCAACATTGGCTATACATCAGACTCAAACATAGTCGATCTAGAGAAATTTTCAATGTAGTTAATCTGTACACACCTACCAACTATGGAGAAAGAAATAGAATGGTGGGAAACTCTAAAGGCTCTAAGTGACAATGAAAATAGGCCGAGTAGTATAGTAGCAGAGATTTCAACACAACTCTGCAATAGAACAAGAATGAACGGGGAAGTATAGTTTGTGACCCCTTTCGAGAGAAATTCAAAATTTCATCTCTAAGGGAGATTTATCTCTAAGGATGAGACTAGACCAAATTGCTACGAGGTTATATTTATTCCGTATTCATATCTCCTTCCTTTATCCTTCACTTATGATTTCCTATGGTATCATCCCCGGTCTTCTTCTGATCATAATCCCATCTACCTGGATATCCCCCCATCCCTATTATGGTACCATTCCCTTCCCTTTTAAACTACTCTGGCTAGGTGACCCCTCTATTATGTATCTCATTGTAAAAGTTTGGAACACATGGATAATTGGATCCCCCACTTTCATCTGGGAGAAGAAAATTAAATTGACTAAATCCACCCTCAAGGACTCGGATAAATCAAATCAGTTGCTTCCATTCATAGAGATTCAAAAAACTAAGTCTATTTTAGAACAAGTTCGAGATTGAAGATGAGGAGGTTACCCCTCAATTACTTGAATAAGAAAAAACATGCCTATACCAATCACTAGAGGGCTATTGGAAATAATGAGTTTACATGGAGACTTAAATCCCATAGTTTATGGCTTAAGGAGGGAGATCAAAATACCACCTCCTTTTTTCACAATCAAGCAAAGACAAGGGAAATGAGGAACAATGTAAAGGGGATAAAGACAAGTGATGGAGCAGTCCTAGGTTCCTTTGAAGATATTAAAGTTGAGGCCACCCAACATTTTGAAAAGCTATACACAACATGAGATGTTCCAACCCTTGAAAAATGAAGAGATGCTAGAACACATTATTTATGTAGTGTCTAATTAGGATAATGAGAAATTGATGGAGGTAGTCTAGATTGGTGAATTACAAAATGTAATTTGGGATTTAAACCCGAACAAAGCTCCAGGCCTTGATGGTTTCATGATTAGCTTCTACATATCATGCTAGCACATCATCAAGGGATGTCTTCTGAGAATTATCAAGTATGTGCATAAATCAAATAGAATAGGGAGAGGCATAAAATCCACTTTTCTTGAATTAATTCCCAAGGAAACCAATCCAACTTTTCTGGCTTTAGGCCCATCTCTCTCTATAGTGCTTCCTATAAAAACAAAATCCCAAGATCATTGCAAACCAGATAAATCCTCTCTTGCCCAAGCTTATCTCTTATTATAAATGAGGTTTCATGGTCCATAGGAAAATAGTGGATAACATAATTTTAGTACAAGAAGACATTCACTCAAGCAATTCTCATAAGGAGAAAGGAACAACCATCAAAATTGACATGGCTAATTCCTTTCATAATGTAAATCAGTCATCCCTTTTTCAACTTTTATCCAAATTTAGATTCATTTATTTAGTGGACTGCAACATGTATCAGTGGCCCCAGAATATGCCCCTTGGTGAATCGTAGACCATCTTCCTTTTTCTCTATAAGAAGGGGGTTGTGTCAAGGTTGTCCTCTATCCCCTCTATTATACATCATCATGGAAGACTCTTTAAGAAGGAAATTGGAACATGAAATAATTTCAGGAAATATACCAAGACCAGAGATAGTTTGAAGAGTCAAAATTAATAATCACTTGCAATTTTCTAATGATACGATATTACTCAGAGGAGCATATACAATTATGGAAACCAGGTTTAGGCAAGTTTTGGATTTATTTTTGCAAGTCTCTAGTGGATCCATCTACTACAATAAATGCCAAAATGCCAGTTCTTTAACCATTAGAATAATATCTAAAAAAAATTATTTCATATTAAAAAACTAGTCATCGTTCACATACCTCGGGATGTCGATCAATAACAAATACCCCTTCCTCCATCATTGTAAAGAAATATTAAACAATATTAAGAAAAATTTTAATCAGTGGGGTGCACATTGTCGCAACCCAACAAGCTGTGTAGTTATTATCATGCCAACTATCTCAACTTTTCATATCTTATAGTTCTCAACCCTTCTAGCTCCAAAAGGAATTACTTCATTATTGGGACAACAAATAATAACCTTCTTGTGGAAAGGAGGGAAAAGAAACTCCCAAAATTTTCACTTGGTAGTTCAAGCACCAAACGGATGTGGGGATTGGGCATAAAAGATCCTTTTCTTATGAATCTAGCAATGGGTTCGAAACTATTTTGGAGACTTGTAACATCCTCAGTTTCAATCCTTGCAATTATAATGTAATTGTATAAATGTGATTTAGGTTGGTGAGCCGATATGTTTGGGGAAAAGAGCTCGTATTGATTAAAATGGTCGAGGGAAAAAACTATGCATTATGTACATTGAAATGATTAATAAAAGTAGTAATTGTTGGCTATGATACAAAAGGGATGAAAACTATGGGGGGCTATAATTCCATAAGAGAGAGGGATCCAAGGGGGAAATATTCATGGGTATTAATGTGACCCACATTCTTGAAATTATTATCATTTTTTATAACCTTCTATTTATTGTTGGGTGTTCCCAAAGCCAATCATTGATTTCATGTAAGAAGGTGGGTGTGAGAGTCACACCCCATAGTTATTGGGGAGCATGGGGATGAAGTACAATCAACATTGGGAAAAGTGAGCAGTCAACTCTCTTGAGAAAAATGAATTTTGTATGGCCAAAGAAGACATTTTTTTACATGCATATTTTGGGTAGCAAGGGAGGAGTTGAGTGTTGGGAAGAGAACTAGTCATGGTATTCTTTAAGGTATCCATTGTTTGGATGTGTTTTATGATAGAAATGTGGTTTGTGTTCCTATAAAATGGGTTGTAATCTTGTAGTACAATTTTCTATGGAGAAAATGGCTCAAGAGCCTTGTGAAGGTTGTTGTGAGCAGTTCTAGAGCAATTGAGAGTTCCTAGACTCCTCGACCTAGATATTTCCTAGCCAATCGAGTTCACTGGAATCCCTGATAAATAAATGGTATAGCTCGATGGACTAAGAGAAGTGAAGGGGATACATTACTTGTATTGTGTAGGTTGTGGGGAAGAGAGTTGGTGGATTGGAATTGTTGTTGGAGTAGAACCTAGGTTTTGGGCTACTAAGTGTTATGAGTGGACATCCAAGAGGGTCATATCTCCTTGTGGACTCATAGCCTCAGCTCAAGGGAGGTATGTTTTTGAGAGAAAATGAACAACAACACCGATGGCTAGGAGCTCCATCCTTCATATGAAGGGAGTTGGTTATATTTATAAATATATAACTTTATGTTGCGTTTATTATGATTATTCGTTGTGTAAATGAATATTTGAATGTTTTTTGTTCCTGTTTTCTTACTGAATGCATTCACATTTTCATAAATGTTATTATATTCATGGGTAAATCAACATGTTGTTTATTGTATTTTTTTATGGTTCTGTTGCCCCTTGGTTTATTTTATAATTATGGGGAGTTTTTTTTTAATTTTATGTATTAGCAAGCTAAGTCATTTTTTGGAGTGAAAGGACTTAGCTTGGAGGTTGGGTACATTACGGAATGGTATAAGAGATTTTTGGTTCAACAATGAACTTGTATGGGACTTATATCAGTGTGAAGTTGGTAAATTTGTCATCTTAGAATTTGAGTTGTGTTGAATTTGGGGAAAACGATAAAATCTAAGTGAAATTACCAAATTTCTAGAAATATTTAAGTCATAAATGCACTCATAATGGTTGTTATGGAGGGGTCATTTTGACATCCTAGCAACTGAATTTGGCATAGACAATCGAGTCGGGAATTTTCACAATGGTTACGATGGCTGCAAGATAGAAATATGGAAAAATAGATAAGTGAAGAAAGGACTAACGTGCAATGAATATTGGCACTGCACAGTGCATAATTGGTGGTTCTTGTGGAATATCGGTGCATAGTGAGTGTGCTAAATATTGGCGTTGGGCGATGAAAATTGGTGGTGTGCATAGAATATTGGTGCGCAATGCATGCACTAAATATTGGTGATGCACGGTACAAAATTGGTGGTGGGTGCAGGATATTGGTGTGCGGTATGTGCATTGAATATTAGTGTTGCACTGTGCAAAATTGGTGGTGTGTAGTATAAAAATTGTGCACGTTGAATATTAGTGAATGGTATAAAAGGTTGTGCATTGAATATTAGGGAACACTATAAAATTTGTGCATAATAAACAATGGTGGACGATACATCTGTTAAATATTGGCATTGTGCATGTAGCACTTGTGTGTGATGAATATTGTGCATAATACATAATTGGTGCACACGCGAGCTTCGAAAAGGAAGAAGAGAAGAAGGGTGTCGAGAAGGAGGAAGGCGATGGAGGCTGAAAAGGAAAGGCCAAGGTGGCTAGGAAAATGATATGGAATCACCTCAGGGTTCCATGTGGACCCATGAGGCCACATCAACAACTACGTCAGCAAGGATTCCAGAAAGGAAAAATTGCCCTATAATTTAAAAAAACTAAGTTTAGAGCCATATCAGGAGCATAATAACTCAGAAGAGGATACGATTTTCTAGGTTTTGTCCACACTATTAGGGGCTACAATAATGACCAATAGGGCCATTGGCCAATTATGCTCTGATTTTTTTGAAAATGTGAATTACATGTTTTTAAATATCACGGTCAAGCTCAGTGGAAGGAGCACGGTTACTGTTGAAATTTGTACATAATATAAAAAATGTAGACATGAAAATATTTTGTGAAGGTATTGGCCATATTCTAAGTATTTTGGAGTGGAGATGACAAAATAGGCCAAAATCCACTATTTTCAGCCACTTTTGGGGATTTGGGGGATTTTTATAGGAGGAAAAAGGTCCCTAGATGGAAAATCTGGAAAATAATATTTAATAAAATTTCTGTGTACTCATCAATCCAAAAACAAATTCTTTAGTGAAGTTTTCCCAGAAGTGCACATTTTGGGAGATATCTAGTTTGGTGAAAAATTCTAAGTCTGGAAAAACAAGTGAAAATGGACAAAGTTGTCATTTCTAGATTGTTGAAGTTTTCGACTAGAGCATAAAATTGACAGTATGAGAGTTGTTATGAATTCCCTATCATCATTTTTATCTATGTATCATAAAAACAATTCCCTGGTCCCCAACATATTTACTTCTACGAGTGACAAAAGTTTGTTTCTGGAATTAACTGCACCAGTCTAATGAAAAGTGTATAAAAGGGGTAAATTAGCAATATTTAGATGACTACAACTTTTTGCTCATAGATAAGAATTGAGCAAGAAATCATTCGTTGGAAATTTCTTGGATAGGATAATCCATATATGCAACCATAATTGTGAATTGAGTAATAAAATTCTCAGGTAATCAAAAGGAAGATGATTGTTAGGCTTGAAGAGCAGGATTAAAATGAGATTTATATGCATGAAAGATGCAAGTTAATTTTATATAAATGAGGATAAAAAAAGGGCCGAAGGATTTCTACAAAATGAACACATTCTTTCTTTAGGGAGCTTCAAGGATCATAAATCTTGGTGGGAAAATAATGTTATATGAAATATGCACATATCAAATGTGGATGATGAGTAAGAAACACTATCTAGAACACATGATATTGCATGTGAAATGGGTAGACATATAGATACAAATCATAGGAACATGAATAATGGTTTAAAAAGAAGATAAAAATGTTTGAACCTTGAATTAAGGATGATAAGAAACACTTGATGGGAGAGTGTTATGTCAAGGCTTATTTAGAATATGATCAAAGGCCAGGAATGAACAATGTTAAGATATGAATCCAAGTGCAACTATGAGGGTTTGGGAATCCAGGAATCTAGTGTTCTAAAGAGATCCATAATGCATATATGAAAGTGAGGTGCATTGTCTCTAGGAATTATTCTATGAATAATTAGATCAGTACATCCACTTTGTTAGAGTGCTTAGTGGAAATAGGGTGGAAAAGTAAATCACTCGGTGGATGAGAGAGTGAAAATTCCATTATGTTATGGTGTTTGGGAATCCAAGAAGCTAGTGTTCTAATAAAGATATCTATAATGCATATATGAAAGTAAGGTGCACCGTCTTTAGCAATTATTCTATGAATAATTAGATCAGTACATCCACTTTGTTAGAGTGCTTAGGGGAAATAGGGTGAAAACGTAAATCACTCAGTGGATGAGAGAGTGAAAAGTCCATTATGTGTAGATATTTTCTAGATGGATGCAATTATACTCCAATGAGAAGTAATCCATAAAAATTAATTGGATTCCAAAATTGTACAAATTTCATGAATAGTTGAGATAAGTGGAAAAAGGTATCATAAGTGGAGGCTAAGCTAGTTGGAGTGTATTGTAGCATTCAAGGAACTATGACATCAATGAAAGGGAATTGTTGATGCATATAGAATATTTTTAGTACATTTCAAGGGTATTGATTGTATTTCCAACGTAGAATGGCATGACAAGTCAAGAAGAACGAAAATAAGGAAGTGATATTCAAAAAAGAAATTTTTAAGAAGACACATGAGGAAGAAAATGGTTATATGTTTGACATGGTATGCAAAAGAGATGGATAATAAAAGGAAATATATCAATTGTACAAGTAAGCATGTCAATATTCATTATCATTATTATTATAGACACAATGACTTCTTTTGAGAGGCCATGGAGTGGGTTACAGAGTCTATATAGGAAGATATTTTCATTAAAATTGATTTTGAGAAAGCTTATGATGAGATTGATTGAGATTTCATTGCATATATGTTGTGTTGTGTAGATAGGGAAATAGTATGGGGTTCCTAGGGAGATACCCAAGGGGAATCATAGTAGATATGTATTGTTATGTATGGAGGTCACTTTTAGTAAATAAGGCCTAGTGTGAACACAATAAATGTAAGAGGTCTTACTAGAAGGTTCCTCCTCTAGAACATTCTTAGGTGGTAGGTAGTATTATATAAATGGGTGTAAACAAAGTAATGTGAATAATAGAAAAAATATTGTATTTTAAGCATCTCTCATTAGGAGGTTTCCCCCTCAAAGAGGCAAGTGAACATGAGTGGATCCCTTCCTTAAAAGGATTAGTTGTAAGGTGTTTTCCTACCCTAAGGGTTTCATATTAATAAAGGATATTTCTGTATCATCCATTTTATTTTGTGTGGTGATTTTATTTTCATATATTTGGTACTTAACAAGTTGTATCAAAGCACTTTCTTCAGCCGAAAAAAGTGACAATTGTTTTCTATTTTGCAGGTCTTCAAAAAAAGAAGAAAGAGGGATGCGGAAATCAAATAAAATAATGTATATTATTTGAGATAATTTGCATAAATTGGTTTTATATATGAATTCCTCTTGGAAAAATGACCAATTTAAAACAAAAATCGTCTGAATCAGAGTTCAGGAGGTCAATATATCGTTGATTTAAAATTTACTATTTTTCAGGGTTTTGCCAAGGGAGACCACACGCTTTTGTAGATATCTATAGAATTTTATATAGAATTTTCCCAAACCAATTATAGATATTATTTCCTCTCACAAAGTCATCCAATTTTAAAAAAACAATCATCCAAATCCGAGCTCCAAAAGTGAAGATATCGTCGATTTAAAATCAACAAATTCTTACGGTTTTTTTGTGACAACCGTGAGACTGCAAAGCTCATAACTTTTGAGAGGGTGCCCATATTGGTGCCAAATAAGTTCCGTTGGGTAGAATATTTTTAGATGTTTTTTTTGGTATATTATATGTGGTTCTTCCAATGAATATTATCTCTCAACTCCTCGTGGGACTCAATAAGGTTCTTCGAGATATTGAGAGCATAAAAGACAATTTCTGAAATATTCAAGAGACCTTAGTTAAAATGAAGGAGAGGTATATTATGGAGGACATTGAGGAAGAATATAATCATGAAGAATATGCCCAGTATGATTTCAAGGGTAATTGTGTTGATTGGTATATGGATAGTTATCATTTCTGGGACGAAAACCATTTTTATCTTCTATTTGATGACTCTACTCCACCTTATGTAGAGCACATCCTAGAGAGTAGTCAAGATCCCTCTCCGAATATTATTTTTCATTTTCTTATTTTTTAGTACTAGTGGATTATTGTTTGGATGGATTTACATAGTTGGATCCATATGTCCAATGTATATATTTAGCACATCGTTTTTAGGTGACTATTGTCCCGATATCTTTCATGGGGAGTTCACATGAGCACTTGGACATGAGACCCAAGTTTACAGTGGATCTTGGACTAATTAAAAATGGTGTATATCACTTCTACATGGGACCCTGGTTCTCCAACCTACTTCAACATTATGGTCCACACTTATGCATAAGACCCTGGTATATGGTTGTACTTCCTCATAACAAACATTGAGGACAACGATTTACTAAGGGGGATGGAATGCAATATAGATAGGGTAATAATATGGGGTACCTACCAAAGGGGAATCATAGTAGATATATATTTTTATGTATGGAGGATATGTTTAGTAAATATGACCTAGTGTGAACACAATAAATGTGATGGATTACTAGAAGGTTTCTCCTTTACAATTCTCTTAGGTGGTAGGTAATATTATATAAAGGGGTGTAAACAATGTAGTGGGCATGATTGAAGACGTATTATATTTGGAGCATAGCTCATTAGGAGGTTTCCCCCTTGAAGAGGCATGTGAACATGATTGGATCCATTCCTTAAAAGGATGAGTTGTAAGGTGTTTCCCTACCCTATGGGTTTCATATTAATAAAGTATGTTTTCTATATTTCCATATATTTTGTACTTAACATGTTTTCCTATAGGTTTTTATTATTTAAGAATGTGGGGATGATCGGCACCCTATTTTCTTGTGCCTTGGATTTTATTATGGTGAGTAATAACCACTATCTATGTAATCTTCTCCAATGGTTGATTAGGAAGGGATGCCCCCCCACACCCTATATCTATATTTTGACTACTATTTCCCTTGGTTATTTGTTGGACGTTTCCCATTTGTAGGGGTAGATTTAGGGTATTTCACTTCTAGATGATTTTGAGATAGTTTCTCTATTGTTTATGCATCTTAACTAGGGGTTGATGGCTAGTGCTAGAGAGTGGATTGCTTGCTCATGTTTTTCTAGGCCTTTGGGGATAATGTTGGTGGTTAGAAAACTAATCACTTGTTTTCCCATCTTAATGAACCTCTTGATTGGTTTCCTTTCATTTGGACCTCCACTGTCAAGGTTTGATTGTGATATTTCTTGGCATCCCCTTATGTGAGGATATTTCTCGGGTGGATATGTGGGATTGGTGTTTTGAGTGTTTGTAGCATAAAATCCTTTTTTGGTAGTACAAATACCTCCCATTTGTTGGAAATTTGACTATTGTGCGAATGATTCTTCAAGCCTCACATATTTATTATGTATCTCGTTGGCTTCCCAATAGGGTTCAGTTTGACATATTGGAGCAGCTTCTGAGTTTGTACTTATGGGTCAATTACAATGGGGTTTGAGGCCTCCCTATGGTACCTTAGAAAGTTTGCAATGCCCAAGGATGAAAAAGGTATAGGGTTAATGGAGATTTTGACTCAAGGTATCATTGTTTATGCCAAATGGGTGGTCTAATTTCTGGAGAGATGCTCTCCTCGGTAAGTATTACTAAAGCATTGTCTTCTCATGACACAATGTATTGGTAGGATTGGTAGTTCTTTTGGATTGTGTGACATAACTTTAGCTCCTCATAGCTTCGAGATATTGGATTCTTTTATTATCAGAGGTATATGGGTAGCATGGGTGAAGGTAGCTAGATTGATGTGGTGGTAGATGTCAGGTAGTTGGGTGGGATGGGATTTGGCCAGAAAATAAATTTGGAGTTGGAAGGTTTAAGGCACATGTGTTGCAGAAATTCCTCATCTTCAAGGGAAACGACTAAGTAAGAAGAAGATTTTTTTACTAAAGGGATTTATGGGATGTCAATGCTCATTCTTAGAAGCATCGACGATTAAATTATTGTGAGTTTTCTCTATGTTTTGTGGATCAAGATATTTTTATCAAGATTATCGGTCTCATTCTATATGAGTTGTTCAAAATGAATATAAACATGCTGACCCCTTTTAGCATCAATGGGAGTGAATATTTGGGCACCTTTTGACCCTGTATGATTATCATAGGTTCTAATTTCTTCTTCATCAACAACATGAGATCAACTGTATTATTAATTCACAATGGGTGTCTAATAATGAGGAGATATGGTGGATGAAGAGATTACATAATGTGTGTTCAATTCAGAATAGCTACAGACTATGAGTGTTTCCATGGCTATTAATTTACGAGGGCCTTCTTACCACATCACAATTGGTAAAAAGAAATCTCTCAGATGGGTTTTTCTCTTTCCACCTCAAGCTACAAATAATGAAGAACCTCCTTTGGGATTATTCTCTTGCCACGTCTTGTTGAGAGTTTTTTCAATCTAACCATGCAACCATTGTACAAATAATGAAGCAACCCCTTTAGAATTGTTCTCTTTCCACGTCTTGTTAGGAGTTTTTTCAATTTGAGCATCCAACCATTTTGCAGGGGAGATTGTGGGAAAGTGGCATTATTAGGTGACTCATTAAAGTTTAACAATGCTTAAGGACTTTGGTCTCATTTATTCTCTGAAAACTTTATTGTAAATATGTTTTTAAACACCATTACCTCTTTGTTTACATTTTGTCAAGAACATATATGTATGTACTTACTAGTTTTTTCTCAATGAAAAAATGCCAAACCATTGAATACATATAAATATTCAAATTTCATTATTGTTTAATTTCTTTAACTAAAAATACGTATAATTATTCAAATTTTATAATTGTTTTAATTTATTTAACTAAAAAGATGTAATGTTCTCTTTCTATATACCTTCTAACTATATTTTTGTGTATAAATATTACCTTCTACCTATAACCCATATATTATTTTTTTCTATATTATAAATATTTTATATAAATATAATGATATTAAAAAATACATCTATAATTAACCTTATTTATTTAAAAAACTCCATCCAAATATATATATGAATAAGAGATCGGTCCAATAAAATTAGTGGTATCTAGTAATGCAACTCCAACTTGGCACGTGGTATCGTTATCTCTTTGATGACGGGTTTAGCCTCTTGAAATCGAAAGTATTTGGGCTTTCAAGTTTTTTTTTTCTCAACCATTGACTTCATTAGAATATTAAATCATGGAAAAAGGGTGCATGTAAAAATCTAAATATTTAGTATTAATAGTAATATGAGCATCGTTAATCTTATTGACAATGGGCAGATTTAATATATTTTTTTAAGGATTCTTTTCATCTTATTAATCTTTCGGCATTGATCAACCACAATTATGTAGCTGTGCTAATTTACTAAAACAACTCATATATATATATATATATATATAAACTTAAAAACAAGGTAGGTATAATAGGAGTAGTGGTATCTAGTCATTCAACTTCCATTATGTGCCTCAACTGGTATCAGTGATCCGTTTAATAAATTTATCTTTTGGATAGTTTACCAAGAATATGGGTTCAGCCTCTCGAAAACGAAATTTGTTGGCCCTTCTAGTCTTTATTTTGATCATCGAAAATGGCAGTTGCCTGCGCTAATACTAGTAGCCAACAGGCAAGACTTCGATCAATGCTAGATTCGCGCAAATTGATGGATAATATAATTGTTTTTCCGACGACCTCCAGAGAGTCTGACATGTATAAATAAAGTTAACGCGTCCATTGATGGTAATAATACTGCAATCTGGTGCTGGCAACATATTGAAACAAGCTGGCAACAATTCTTCCTAATTACCAGAACATGAGATTCATTCCTGGATGTATAAGATCTTCAATCCAACGCAGACAAACTGACCTTGCCTCCTCCATCCTTCTTAGATATTTCCTTATTGAGTGATTCTATCAATCTATTTAAATCACACATGAAATCCCAGCTCCAATCGATATAAAAATTTGGTTATGATATTGAGACAAGCTGGCAACAGCTCCTAATTACAGCAACATGAGATTCATTTCTGGATGTACATGATCTTCAATCCAACGCATACAAACTGACCTCCTCCTTGTTACATATTTCCTTATCCACCCATTCTCTCAGGACATTAACATTATTTATCAATCTATTTAAATCAAACCCCAAATCCTAGCTCTTCGTCTGTCTCGACAATAACACTCTTCAATGCAAGTTATTCTTCTCCTCATCTCATTTATCCATTTAATATATTTATAGTAGAATTTTATTAAAACAAATTCTAATTATAAGTTAGTTAGTTTACCTAACTGTTATACAGTTACATGACAGTTATGGTCTTTTTGTATTATATATATATATGATTGATGAATATAAAGTATGCATTTTTTGCCAGTATTTATTTATCTGTATTAATTATGATTTCTTGATTGATTAAATTATTTTCATTATGTTTCTTTTGTTTTCTTTATTATAAATCTAACAGTTGTATCGGAGCATGTAGATGATCTTATAAGCCTGGTAGTTTATAAGAGCACTATAGTTTTTTAGGGTCTAGTAGATCCATGGTAGTACTTCCATAGAGTTGAGTTGCAGTGGAGATTGTGTGGCCTGTGCATTCTAAGAGGAAGAGAGCCGCCAACGTCTTCTTTTATGATAATCAAATCGTAGTCGAACATCGTGATGTGGCTTCCGTTATCTGACGCTGAAGCTGTCACTATGTATCCCTGCAATCCTATTTTTCCCTTTGGTCAGGCAGCCAACGCCACTCTTATGAAGCATCGCTCGGCAGGTACTCCAAAGATTTCCTTGTGCAGGCCGCAGAATGAGAGCCAAGAAGGCCCTTTACCATTACAAACCCCACAGTTTCCAACCCTGGGAAACTTCAAAGGAGTATGAAGTCACT
Source organism: Picea sitchensis (assembly GCA_010110895.2). Taxonomy (NCBI): domain Eukaryota; kingdom Viridiplantae; phylum Streptophyta; class Pinopsida; order Pinales; family Pinaceae; genus Picea; species Picea sitchensis. The sequence continues at coordinate 114,872 of SNQJ01S0025681.1, forward strand.
GCACATTGCGCGGCCTGCATGACTGCCGAGTTTCGAACCTGTGACCTGGGAGTTGCAAGGTATGCGTTGCTCTGGGGTTTCTTCTCGCACAGGGTTTAGGAAAAATCATTTTTTTTTATAGAGGCACGGTGGTGAGATGCCCCATTGGATAGCCATTGCGCCGCTGCACATTTTAAGAACGGTGGTGAGATACCCCATTGGATAGCCATTGCGCCGCTGCACATTTTAAGAGCACACTGCGATGAAGTAGAGAAGGATTTTTGGCATCAGAAAATAAGTGTTGTAAAAGAAAAGACCACGTGGACTGTGGCCCTAACATTACAATGATTGTCTTTGTATTTGAAACAATTGTTGTTTACGTAACTGGCTTGCCTTCTGTTGAGATATGCGTCCACAAAAATCATTTTTTCACATAGCGTCACAACTTACTGCAAGTCTGTGATCGATAGAATTGAGTCTTGCATGACAAATCTTTATTTATACACACCACGACAGATAACTCGTAGCTTCTTCAGCAAATCCAACCTGCATATTTAATTCAAATTCCCAACTGCTTAGATTTATTTGTTGCTTTGGATATCCTATGAATCCACCATTGTTGTGAACCTTGAGGGAACAAGTAAAACGTGTATCAAAATTTTGATGCCAACTGATCAGATTAAGTAGAGATCTTGAACATGAAGGATCAACATCTTTGGAGAAGATGGTTTTATAAGAAAGACCAAGTTTTGTGGAGGTCAAGTTTCTTTTTAAAAAGAGAAAGACCAGGTTTTGTATGGATAAGTTATCTCCATTGATTGTAATTGGAGTTATAAGGGTTTTTATATTTTGCCTTGAACTTGTAAAGGTGTTATAAGGGGTCCAACAATTGCATATTTGTCTTTGCGTTCTTGACCCATCCAGAATTGAATAAGGGTAAGTTATTGGTCATTTATCTTCCATATTCTGCATAATAACAAGAATTGAAGAAATATTTACAATATTGCGCACACTAATTAACTCAACTACAAAATCTACAATTGCAATAAACAAGTGCACTCTTAGTACAATGATTACTTGTTTACTAGTAAAAGATTGATATGTTCAAACTTCAAAACAAAATGTTATATGATGAGTTAAGTTTGCTTCGACAGCAACAATGTGATTTCAACAAACAAAATGACATCAAGGATGAAAGTGACTTCAATAAAGACATTCAGTTGACTCATAAACATAAAGATGAGTTGGATGAAGTCCCTATGTCAGAAAAAGTTGCCAATAGATGTGGCAAAGAAATAAGAATTTTTTGACCATGGAAAGAATTATGCTTTAAAAGAAATCGATATGGACTAGGATATGAAAATGATGCTAACAACCTTTTTCATATTCCTAATTATTGCGAACCTGTTTTCTTTGTGAGTGGAAGTTTTTTGAATGATGATAAGAAGAAAGAGCTTGAGGATATTGGTAAGGAACAGGTATAGGATATTGTTGATGATGATGTTGCTACAGATATTCCAGATCCTTATAATCAGTTGGATAAAGAACCCATACAGTGCAAACATTGTCACCGGTTTGGCCATGATAAATCAAACTGTTTTGATCTTCACCCATGCAGATTTTGTGGGAAGACAAATCACCTCTCAGTAAGGTGTCATAAGAGAAAGCAGAGACAATCATTTTGAATGGTTAGGAACTTGGCGTTGGCGTTTGGAAGCCAATTTATTGGAGCATTCTTATCAATGGATTTATACACAAGTACAACGTACTTGATTGGAGATATTTCTACAATTGGCGGACATGAATGTTTTTTAAGATTGGATGATAGAGGGTATGATCGGAATGACGGTCAAGGGAATTTGAACCACTTGTTTTTGATAGGGGGGAAATGTAAATTTTTCAGTCAGGTTCCAAGTTTGATTTAGAGCCTGTGAATAGATGATCAAGTATGCAACATGCAACCTAGTTCCCAATATGCAGTCTTGTTCCTGAACATACAGATGATCAAGTATGAAACATGCAACCTAGTTCCTGGTATGCAGTCTTTTTCCTGAACATATTGTTCTTGATAGTTTGTGGTAAGCTTAAAACCATCAATTGAGCAGAAGACATGAAGTTCTACTTGTTACATTTTTAGATTTTTGAGCCTTGAGCTCTTGCTAGTTTATGGTCAACTTAAAACCAAGCCATTTAGTAGAAGACATCATCTTCTGCTAGACATTCATTTTGTGGTCATCCTGAAACCACCAAATTGGTTTGTGGTCATCCTGAAACCACCAAATGAGTTTGTGGTCACCCTTAAACCACCAATTTAGAAGAAGACATCAGCTTCTGCTATTTTTGCAGAGTTCAGAGAGCATCTTCAGCCAACCCTCTGAATATTTTCTTGACACATTGTTGATTGTCAAGTAGTGGCAGTTTTTCAGGCAAGAACAAACTTATGATTAATGGGGAATGTTAAAACTCTAATCATAAGTTAGTTATTTTACCTAACCGTTATACAGTTACATGACACTTATGGTCTTATTGTATTATATATGTACGTCTATGTACATGATTATTTGTTCATTTGATGAATTTATAAAATATTCCTTTTCTGTCGGTATTTATTTATCTATGTTCATCATGGTTTATTGATTGCTTGAGTTATTTCCATCATGTTTCTATTGTTTTCTTCATTATGAATCTAACATTATTTTGGGGATGGCGAAATATTGCATCACGTTGCCCCTATGCAGTGGATGCAGTGATATTCCTATTTTCATGTGTTTCAATGAATTTATACAATGACTTTGACATCACATGGGGAAGCGACCATGCTAAGATACTTGAAAATGGCCTGGCCGTTGAATGCAACGTACATCTACAGTTCAATAATTCACTTTATTCAGCATGGTATATATCCATCTGTTTTTCTTACAGAAAGTAGAGGAATGTTATTCAATATAATTTTATTCAAGTTGATCAACACTCAGGTTCGTCGTTTCAATCCAAGAAAGAGTATCTGTTCGGAAAATTTGACTTGAAAATGAAGCTGGTACTTGGAAATTATGTTGGCACTGTCACTACATTCTACGTAAGTCTAACAAATTCAAAGTTCCCTACAATTTAACTTACTGTTTAGGATTAAAGAGATATTTCATGTTGACTTATTTGAAGATATAATATAATATTTTGACTTAACAGTAGTGTCCCGTTTGTAGCTTTCTTCTCAGGGTTCTAACCATGACGAAATAGACTTTGAATTCCTGAGGAACCTTTCTGTCCATCCTTATATTATGCAGACGGATATCTATTCTCAAGGACTGGGCAAGAGAGAGTAACAATTTTACTTGTGGTTCGACCCTACAACAACTTTTCATACCTATTTCGTTCTTTGGGACGCACAACAAATAATGTAAGTAGTTATCTACATTCATCTTGTCAGTGTAACTTGTTTCTCCCATAATCTAGATTCATCTTGTGAGTGTAACTTTCTAACTGATAAATTGTGAAGCAAGAAATGCAGAGAGAAAGAATAGAACAGAAAACAGTATATTAGAATATCAGAAGAAGAGTACAATGAGAAGTAAGTCTGAAGAAGTACAATGCAATGGGAAATAGCTGAGCTAAATAGGTTCAAGCAAATCAAGAATAGAAAGTACAGCTGGCCAAGACAGCTGGCAATGTACAGTCAGTCTGTTGAGGTTACATTATATTTAACACTCCCTCTTAAACTCAATAGTTACAAACATCAGCACTGATTATGCCTAAGTGTTGTCTCTGAAAATCAAAAATCGATTTTCCTAGTGGCTTTGTAAAGATATCAGCAAGCTGATCTCTAGAACCACATAATTGTAGTGCAATATCACCATTATTGACTAGCTCGCGTATGAAATGAAAACGAGTGTCAATGTGTTTTCTTTTCTTGTGAAACACATGATTTTTGGATAAAGCAATAGTTGAAGTATTATCACAAAAAATAGGAGTTGGATCATTTTCTGTAAGTGACATATCTTTCAATATTCTTCTCAGCCACACAGCTTGACAAGAAGCTGAGGTAGCAGTGACATACTCTGCCTCTGTAGAAGATATTGAAACAATTGGTTGCTTCTTTGATGCCCATGAGATTAGGTTCGTGCCCAGTTGAAAAACATGTCTAGATGTGTTTTTCCTGTCATCTAGGCTGCCTGCAAAATCACTGTCTATGTAACAAGAAAGTTGATTACTATCAGATTTAGTGTACCATAAGACAAAATTGAGAGTTCCTGCAACATATCTCTTGAGAGTTCCTGCAACATATCTCAAAATTTGTTTCGCCATTTTCCAATGAGAATCTTTGGGGGATTCCATGAATTTGGAAACAAGGTTGGTTGCATACATAATGCCAGGCCTAGTTGTTGTAAGATACAACAAACTGCCTACTAAACTTTTGTACAAGGTAGAGTCCACTGTAGGACCTTCATCATTCTTGCTCAATTTTGTGCCTAGTGGTATGGGGGTGGCTACTGGATTGCATTCTTCCATGCAAAATATTTTGAGGATGTTTGTTGCATACTTTTGTTGACAGACAAAAATGCCTTTGGTTGATTGATGAACCTCAATCCCTAAGAAATATTTCATTATGCCAAGATCTGTCATCTCAAACTCAGATTGCATGGCATGCTTAAAATCTGTTAACTCAAGATTTCATGTATAAATCATGTCATCAACATATAAACATACAATCAAAATTTTACCATGTTGATCTGTTTTGGTGTAAAGAGTTGGCTCATTTTGGCTTCTGCTGAAACCACTTTTGATCAGATTAGTGTCAATTCTGTTGTACCAAGCTCTTGGAGATTTCTTTAAGCCATACAAGTCTTTCTTCAACCGATATACTTTGGCTGGGTGTTCTTGGACTTCAAATCCAGGTGGCTGATCAACATAAACTTCTTCTTCTAATAAACTATTCAGGAATGTTGACTTGACATCCATCTGGTATACTTTCCATTTGTGTTGGGATGCTATGGCCAATAGAGTCCTTACAGTGTCTAATCTTTCTACTGGAGCAAAAGTTTCACCATAATCAGTACCTGGTTGTTGTGAGAATCCTTTGGCAACAAGTCTTGCCTTGTGTTTTTCAATCGCCCTTTTCATTGAGTTTATTTTTGTAAACCCACTTGACACTAATACTCTTCTTGTGACTTGGCAAATCCAACAAGATCCCATGTCTTGTTCTTCTCAATGGATTCAATTTCTTGGTTCATGGCTTGAACCCAATGTATCTCCTTAGCTACTTCCTTCATGGCTTGAACCCAATGTGGCTCCTTAGCTGCTTCCTTAAAAGATGTAGGTTGACATGACATTAAAGAAAAAAGGTCGTGTTGTTCAAAGTCATCCAACTGCTGATGGATTTCTCTCAAACTTCGAGTTCTCTGATTTTGCGGTTCAGAGAATGATTCTCTGCTGGAAGTTGAGTTATCCTGAGAATTTTCAGGTTGTCTTTGTACCTACAATCTTGGAAGAATAGTTTGAGGTACTTGTTGTTCTGAATTTTCTGCATTTTCAGAACTTAGCAGCAATGGAGTTTGATTGTCCATCTGCTGATTTTCTGAATCATTCCAGAATTGATTTTCTAGAAATTTTACATCTTTGCTGAGAATTAGTTTCTTGGTGATTGGATTATAAATCCTATAAGCTTTAGATGTTTCACTATATCCAGTGAAAATACATTTCTCACTTTTTTCATCAAGTTTCTTCCTTAATTCGGAAGGTATGTGAGCATAAGCTATGCATCTGAATGTCCTTAGATGCGCTACATTGAGCTTTGTCCCACTCCATGCTTCTTGGGGGACTTTCATCTTTAGACTTGTGGTTGGTGATTTATTCAAGAGATAAACTGAGCATGCTACTGCTTCATCCCAAAAAGTATTTGACAAACTTTTCTCTTTAAGAAATGTTCTTGCCATATTCATTATTGTCTGATTTTTCCTTTCAACCACTCCATTATGTTGTGGAGTATACCTGGTTGTTGTTTGCATGATAATGACTTGTGATTTGCAGAAATTTGCAAATTCTCTGGAGTTGTATTCTCCTCCTCCATCTGACTTGAGTGCTTTGATATATTTTCCACTCTTCTTTTCAGCTTCTTCCTTGAATTCTTTGAATTTTGCAAAAGTTTCAGACTTGTGTCTGAGAAAATAGATCCATATTTTCCTGCTGAAATCATCAATAAACATTAGAAAGTAAAAGATACCACCTATTGACTCTGTTTGCATTGGTCCACATAGGTCAGTGTGAACAAGTTCAGGATGTTGTTTGGCTTGATTGGAAGATTGTGGAAAACTAGTTCTCTTATGTTTTCCAAGTATGCAAGACTCACATGGGGGAATTTGCTCTTTAAAGATGGGAAGACCTTTGACCATGGAGTTCTTCTGAAGAAGACTTAGACTCTGGAATGGTAGATGTCCAAATCTTGTATGCCAAACCATAGTTTCATTCAGGGTAGATGCACTTTGTGCATATGGTTGAATCATATTTGCAGTTCTGAGGGTAAGGGGAAACATCCTATTTGGAGTCATATGGATTTCAGAAATCAATTTTCTGCTGGGGTATTTGTCATATATTTTGCAAGATGCTCCCTCAAAAAGTACCTTATAGCCATGTTAAATGAGATGTCCTACACTTAGCAAATTATGTTTCAAATCTGGAACATGATAGACATTGTTTATGTCTTTCTTTACATTTTGTTTAGTAAGAATAGGAACAGTTCCTTTCCCTTGAACTTTGACTAAATAATCGTTTCTAAGTGTAATATCAGATGATATTGAAGAATCAATGCATGAAAGTAATTCTTTATTACCTGTCATGTGATTGCTGCATCCACTGTCTAGCAACCAGAGATCTTTAGGTTGTTGTTCAGTCTTGTGGCATGAGAGAAACATACCTCTTGAGTTTTCTCCCGTGTGATTTGGCACATGTGCTCTGCCTAAGAGCTGATCTGATTGCTTCTCCCTGCATTTAGATTCATAGTGCCCATACTTTTTGCAGTAATAGCATTGTATGCTTGTTTTGTCATTTGATTTTCTCCCTCTGCCTCTTTGAGGCTGTAAATTCTGATGTTGATTTTTTTGTTGTTGTCTTTGACCTTGGAAATTTTGATTCGGATATTGTTGTCTGTTACCTCCACTGGAGTGAGGGTTACTTTGATTGATCCCTCTTCCTTGGTGATCTCTTCTTCTTCCTCTTCCTTTCCCTCTGGTGAGGGAGAATTGAGTTTTGAAATCATTGGAGATTGACTCATCTATGAGATGCAGTCTGGTCTCATGTGTCACCAGAGAACCAATTAATTCATCTGTGGAAAAACTGGACAGATCCTTGGATTCAAGGATTTTTGTTACAACCATTTCAAATTTCTTTGGTAAACTTCTGAGAATTTTCTCAACAATGCGTTGATCAGTGATGGCTTCGCCAGTCAATCTGATCTGGTTCACGATGCCCATGACTCTGGTCATGAATTGATCCACATTTTTGGAATTTGTCATCCTTAGAGTCTCGAATTACGTCCTCAAGGTCTGCAGTTTGACTGTTTTGACCCTGTCATTTCCTTGATAGGAAGATTTAAGAATATCCCAGGCCTATTTGGAAGTACCAGCGCCAGTGATTTTTGAGAAAATCGAATCATCCACAGAGTTTTGAATCCATAATTTCACTTTATTTTCTTTGTTCCTCAGTGTTGCCTGAGCAATTCTCTGCGGATTTGTCATGGCAGAAAGGGCTACCGAGTCGGGTTCCGCATATCCAAGATCCACCAGTTCCCAGCACTCTTGTTCTTGCAAGAACGATCTCATCCGAAGAGACCAGAACTCATAGTTCTTTCCAAGTAGAATCGGACCTTGAGTTGGTCCTAAGTTGCTAGACGACATATTTTTTTGAAAAAAAATTCTCAGAAAAAAAATAGACGGAAATTTTGTATTTACCTCCGATCGTCGAAACGCCGATTGCTGATGAGAGATTATCGGCCTTGAATTGGCCTTTGTCATGGTGCAATGTGACCATGTACCTTGTGTTAAATCACTTACGGGATTTTCCGGTTCTTTGACTTCCAAATTGCCGAAATGCAAAATTTGCCTTTGGACAATTCAATGGTCCAGATCTTCCTGTGATCTGATGGTCGAGATCTTATTGGGATATCACAAATCGAGACTTCGTGAACCCTGATGACGAGCTCTTCTGATTCCTTGATTCCCCGATCTCCGATTTTCCGATGGCACTTTCCTTTCGGGACTTTCCCAATTCCTTTGATCTCTGCCACGCGTCCCAACAGATGGACGACTCAAGTTTGCTTTGGGGGTTGCACCATGGAGATTCCCGATCCCTCGTTTTGATGAGATGACATCAGCTAGGCCCCAAAATGGAGCTTTCCTCCTATCAGGATTTCAGACTTCGCAGTTCCGAAATGCTCATGTTTCTTGTCCTCAAGATTCGCGAAACGCCGAATCCCGATGTGTCGATGGCCCTTTCCTTTTCGAGACTTTTCCTGAGTCCTCGGATTTACGCCATGTGTCCCCTCAAGATGGACGGTCCTCGTCGTTTCTTGATTTTGCGACTTGCAACTCCAAATTTTCTGTCAACTTGAAAACCCCGGTTGCCTAAACGCCGACGGTTTCCTCGATGTCCGCCACGTGTCCGAACAAATGGACGGATGTGATCTTATCGCTATTTCGTGAATCGCGATTTCGCGAGTTTAGAACTCTTGTTGCAATGGTATTTCAAAACCGCGAACTCCGATATGTCAATTTGACGACACTTGGATCTGCTGCCACCTGTCCTATGAGATGGACGGATCACAATCCTCTCAGGATTTCATGATTCTTGATGTCGGGATTTCGCGTATCAGATTTTTGCAGAGCAGTATCCTTCGCTCATCCAACTCCCGATACCCGATGGGATGAGATCGATGGCTCACGATCTTTCTCGATCCAACGATCCAGAATGACTCGTGATTTCGTGATTCGCGAATTCTCACGCCAGTCTTCTGATCTTTACACCTTGCGAGTCAGCGAAATGCCGCGATCTCGCCACGTGTTTCTTGATGGACGGTCCAGATGATGTCGGGATTTCGTGACTTCACAAGTCAAAATTTCTCCTGTGCACTTCAGAGGACTAAACCTCGTGCACTTTCTTGTCGATCCAACGGCTGTCGGGCCTCTGCTCAAGATCTAACGGCTGAAATTCTTTCACCTTTTCCGCGCTCTGTTCGTCCCTTCTGAACTGGTTTCCCGCTCTGGATCCATTCGCAGGACGAATTTTACAGCCTCAGTGGTTGTTCTTTGCACATGAGATGCATTCTTTGCTCCTGTGAAAGAAAGATTCATGAATCTTTCAGAGATTTGAAAGAAATACACGGATTCTTTGTTCACTACTTCAATCTTTGACAGATTTAAGCGAATTTCGAAAAACTTTAAACGATTATGCCTTCTGCAGGAATCTTTAACGATTTTGAACAAATTCTTCGAGTTCTTTAAATGTGCTTCCGTCCTGCACCTCTTCTTCGTGAATCTTGATGATTCTTGAAAAGATTACAAGAATCTTTACTGTTTCTTCCTTCTGCAATCTCTTCTTCCTCGTTCTTTCGAGTGTTGTACGCTCCGCTTCGGCGCGTGAGATTCTTATGCTGATCTTTTGAGCGTATGATGGTCTTCTTCCTCATGGAATTTTCCTACGAGGATCTTTCGAGAGTATGACGGACAACTCTCCAAGCCTTGTGAAAAGTCTGTGTCAAAATGATCTCAAGGTCCGTGAAGCTTTGCGCTATTTGAGGATCATGTTGCTCTCCAGCCTTTGTGAAGAGGCTTACTACTGTAGCTCTGATACCATGATAAATTGTGAAGCAAGAAATGCAAAGAGAAAGAATAGAACAAAAAATAGTATATTAGAATATCAGAAGAAGAGTACAATGAGAAGTAAGTCTGAAGAAGTACATCTGAAGAAGTACAATGCAATGGGAAATAGTTGAGCTAAATAGGCTCAAGCAAATCAAGAATATAAAGTACAGCTGGCAGTGTACAGTCAGCCTGTTGAGGTTACATTATATTTAACACTAACATCTAGGATTCGTCACTCCATACCTCTGCAGATTATTAGTGGACGGTACTCCGATTAGAGTGTTCCCCAACAGTGAGGACTTGGGTGTGCCTTATCCCAACAAACAACCAATGAAAGTTTACTCAAGCCTTTGGAATGCAGACGATTTGGCTACCAAAGGTGGCCTTGTCAAGACTGACTGGACTAAAGCTCCCTTGGTCGCAACTTATAGCAATTTCAAAGTTGAGTCTTGTAAAGCCAGAAAAAATGCTTCCTCTTGCAGCCTTATTTCTTCTAGGCAGGCATGGCGTGGTAATGAAGGCACACAAAGTTTGGTTTCCAGATGGATTTCATGCAGAATGCAAGAGACATAATTTGAATTGTTGTTGGGCTAGTATATCATCATTACCGTTTCATTCTTTCATTCCTTAATTCATTCTCCCTTCTCATATAAGTTCCAACTGGGAACCATATGACTGGAAATATAAATTAAATTCATTTTAATATAGATTTGTCTGATCATTTGAGTCTTCGGTTTTTGTTAAGAAATCTATATCATATTAGCCATGGCCAATGTATATCTAAGAATATATGTTAGTTACTTGGTACATGAAAGAATCCAACTTAGTAATGAAATAAGTTTATTTAGTATATCATGGTGTTAAAAGTTTTTTTATTTCGTATATCATGAAGTTACATGGCCTAGAACAACCACAAATACGTGGTTGATTAACTCCGAAAGGCTGGCAACTGCTGGTGATGCCAGCAAAGAAACGCGGCCACCAAACGTTAGCCAGCAGAAATGAAACGAAACACGGCCAGCACAGAAACGAAACGAAACACGGCCAGCACAGAAATGAAACGAAACATGGCTAGCACAAAAACGCGGCCACCACTCTGTGTGAATATCTTAATATTTTTTAATCAGATAGACGTGGCAATAAGTTAGTGAACACAGTAATTTTTAAACACGATTAGGTAAATGTAAAAAAGTAAACATATAAACGGATGTCTTTATAATAGCTCGAAAGTTAATGGATGAAATCAGAGCCATTCATTTATTGTGACGACTAAGAATATTCTAGGCATATTTAATCTCGTCCATAGAAAACGTATTAAGAAATAAAAACCTATTAAATGTGCCCATTGTCAATAGATGTACGTCTTTCGGCGTAATTAAAATGACTTCACAATAATTAAGTTACCGGAAGCAAACAAAGTTCTTGGGTCATAATATAAGTACTTCGTGGTCATTGAATTAAGTATTCAATTTACAAGGAGCTCCGAGTCAAAAGTTGTCTGATTCAAGTATTTAATTTTAGTATTATATGATATTCCTTTATAATATGAATGCTCGAAAGCAGGCATCGGGGATCAAATTTGAAGAGACAGGTTATATTTTATATTTTATACTTTAACTTGAATTATAAAAGTTGATTTAGCCCTTTTATGTTCATAAAAGGAAATAAATTATGTTTATGTTATTCATTTAAAAAAGAAAAAAAATATGTTTTTTAAGATGGAGTTCTTGATGGTATTTGGTTGTTGTACCGCCACCCTACATATTTAAGCATCTATGCTTTTGCTTTGCACTCTGACAAAATATTCAAATTATTTTAACACTCATGGGATGAAAGCTTCAAATATATTTAAAGATAATTTTGTATTAAAATAAAATCAATACATATTTTGTCAGTGATATTGATTTCAAGGGGATTTGTTTTGTATGACAGTTTAGGTTCGTGCATATTTAAAGTCTTGAAATTAATTAGGAGGAAATATCTAAAATTCAATTATGTTAAAGGTTGGTGTGGTTGAGATCCAAGTAATAATTATGAAATCACAAATACATTAACAAAAATAAATAAATAAAATCAATACATATTTTAATATTAATAGTTATGACATGATATTAAATTACATTTTCTTTTTAAACTTCATTTACTTAAAATATTTAAAGTTGAAACATAGTATATTGAAATATATTAATATTGTTTAATTTTTAAATATAATTATAAAAAAATGAAATTTTAAAATAATTTTAAAACACCTAAAATGTATAAGTAATTGAAAAAAGTAAAAAAAAATTAGTGTAGAAATAAATATTAAAAAAAAAAAGATATTTCTTAATCCAAAAAATTATGATATAAATCTCAAAAAAATTAAATAGGTAAATATTTAATTCTTAAAATTTTAAATTAAATATAATTTATACTTAAATCAAGTAATATTTTATTTAATATAATTAAGAAGAAGTACAAACACCAATAAATATTATAAAATTGTTTTTAGTGGAAAATAAAGCTTTTTAATTCAAATAATTATGAGATAAATTCCATATGAAGGTGAAGGTGGGGTAATATTAGAGAAATCAACACATTATAGATATAGACTTCTTAAAATTTCGAGATAAATATAATTTATACTTAGAATTAAGCAGTATTGTGTTTAACATAATTATGAAAAAGTACATACATTAATAACTACTATAAAACACTTTTTAGTCTTAAAATTCAAGAAACATAATTATGAAAAAGTACATACATTAATAACTACTATAAAACACTTTTTTGTCTTAAAATTCAAGAAGTGTACCAGAAATTTTTTAAGAAGACTTTATACTCTAAACATCTAGTAAGATCAACCATCATGTGGTTTTATAAACATATCCTAAAATATTTCAACCTTGGAACTTTAATTAGAGATTCATTTCCTTTTATGGATGAATAAAATTTACTTTAATTTGGACTCATTAGAAGAGATAATAATGGTCAAAGGGACAATTAATGAGGTTTTGATATCCAATTTTTAAATTGGTGAGAAACTCCTCAAAAATTACAAAATACAATATCCCTAAAATATTATTTGAAGAACTATTTACAATTAGTTAGCGGTATGGTACAACAAGAAAAACTATTTGCAAAAAAATCATTGAAAAAAACTCAATGTTCTTTTGTACCTATTCAAGAGAAATTTATTGGGAAAGCCTCTTGAGTAAGTTTTACAATTAATTAAAAATATATGATATGAAAATCCCATACATCATCAATGTGAATAACGTTATTTTCGTCCTTCCTTAATAATTTTCTACATTTAACATGCCTGAGTTAGCTCTGTGAAATCCCTACTCTCGTCCACAGAAACCCTAAATTATTTATGCGCTTCTGACCACCATGTCAAATCCTCTTAAGGGGAGTGACGAATCCTCTCATCTTTCATACAACGAATCCTTTCATTTACTGGTAGACTCCTCAAGACAACCATTAAAATCAACCTACTCATGCTTTGTCAAAAATACATATGCTACCCCTGAAATCCCTCTCTCACCCCTCTCTCATCCCTATAATGTCACATGGAAATTAATGTGGCTATTAAAGGTCTGATAGAATAGTTCACGGGGCTATGGCTCTCACTGAGATCAATGGTAATGTGGTTGCAAAAAATTGGGAACCCCTGATTAAGGGAAAGATGACTCACTATTTTGTTGGATGAGGGTTTTATGCATTCAAATTTGAGATCAAAGAAGTTTGAGATATTATCCTCCAAAGGGGCCCATGCTTCTTTGGAACCATAGGTACATGTATCTAAATAATTGGATGCTAGACTTCAACCCATAAAATGACATCACAACTGTGGTTTTGATTTGGGTAAGGCTTCATCACCTACCTCTTCATTGCTGGAATGATGTAGCACTTTAATATCTATAGCAAATGCTTTGGGTAAATATATAGACTATGCAATACCAATGGAGTAGATGTTTTTATGTGATCTCTTTTGTGTTGAAGTAGATATGGAAAGAGTGATGCCATAATCAATCCTTTTATCACATGATAACTTGAAATGATTGCCACAAGTGGACTATGAAAATATCTCATTCAAATGCCAACGTTGTGATGAGTATGGGAACTTTGCCCGGATTTGTCCAAACAAAGATCCTCAGGAAAAATAGATAAAAAATGAAAATAAACAATGGAAACTCCTTCAAAGAAGGAATAATAATAACCAATGGTTTGATTCCACAATGAATCCAAAATCTAGAGGTGCATCCCCCAAACCCTCGCATACAAGAACAATCGTTGAATCCTCCCAATGAAGCAAGAATGGAGCGCACTAGAAACAACCCTAAAAATAATGTTAGACATAATTAAGGACCCAATACATCACAAAAATGGTATGTAATATTGTCCCAAGGTGAACCCATTCTATACCAAGTAGAAGAAAAAATTGAGCATGGGGAAGCCTTCTTTGATCCCCTCGGGGAAAATATGGAGAATGTTGAAGGGGAAAAAGGAGAAAAATGAAGGAAATAAGACCCCCCTTGATACACATCCTTAAACCTCTTCCCAAGATTCAAATGCCAAGGATTCTAAAGATTCAACAAAACCTGATGAAGAACCTTAAAGGGATCCAACAGGAAGAACAACACAAAAGAAACAAGGTAGGCCTACTAAAAAAGATCGAAGAGAAACATAAACGTAAAAAGATAAATATTCATGGAAATTCAAAATCTTGGAAAATTATGCAATGGGATCCAATCTTGTGAAATCTAAAAGTGGACAAATCTCACCATAGGGGGATCTCGCAAACCAAGTAAGAATTATCAAGATAGTTTCCTAGAATTTTAGGGGTTTGGGAAGTAGGAATAAACATGAAGCTTTAAAATAATTGATGCAACTTGAAAAACCAACCATTCTTATACTCGAGCAAACTAAATTGGAGATAGTAAATGTCCTTGAAGCAAGTTTGCAACTTTGGAAGAATAGTGAAGGAAAAATGATAAATGCTAGAGGGGCACAAGGAGGTCTATGCACCATATGGAACAAAAACATATATCATATTTAACAAAATTTTGACACTCAACATTGGCTATACATCAGACTCAAACATAGTCATTCTAGAGAAATTGTCAATGTAGTTAATCTATACATGCCTACCAACTATGGAGAAGAAGTAGAATGCTAGGAAACTCTAAAGGCCCTAAGTGACAATGAAAATAGGCCGAGTAGTATAGTAGCAGGAGATTTCAACACAACTCTGCAATAGAATAAGAAACAAGGGGGAAGTATAGTTTGTGACCCCTTTTGATAGAAATTCTAAACTTCATCTCTAAGTGAGAATTATCAGATGTCAAAACCAAGTCAAGAAGATTCACCTAGACCAACAGAAGGACGGAATGAGGCCACATTGCTACCAGGTTATATTTCTTCCTTATTCGTAGTTCCTTCCTTGATTTTTCACTTATGATTTCCTATGGTATCATCCCCTGGTCTTCTTCTGATCATAATCCCATCTCCCTGGAGATCCCCCCTCCCCCCCCCTTTCCTATTATGATACAATTCCCTTCCCTTTTAAACTAATGTGGTTGGGTGAGCCCTTTGTTTTGTATATCATTTTAAAAGTTTGGAACACATGGATAATTGGATACTCCACTTTCATCTCGGAGAAGAAAATTAAATTGACTAAATCCACCCTCAAGGACTTGGCTAAATCAAATTTGTCACCTCCATTCATATAGATTAAAAAAAATAATGCTATTTTAGAACAAGTTCAATATTGAATATGAGGAGGTTACCCCTCAATTAATTGTAGAAGAAAAACATGCCTATATCAATCAAAGAAGGGCTATCAAAAATGAGGAGTCTACATGGAGACTTAAATCCCATAGTTTATGGCTTAAAGAGGGAGATCAAAATACCTCATTTTTTCACAATAAAGCAAAGGCGAGGGAAATGAGGAACAATGTAAAGGAAATAAAGACAAGTCATGGAGTAGAACTAAGTTCCTTTGAATATATTAAAGTTGAGGCCTCCCAACATTTCGAAGAGATATACACAACATAATATTCTCCAAACCTTGAAAAGGTATAAGAAGAGATTCTATAACACATTATTTAGCTAGTGTCTAATGAGGATAATGAGAAACGGATGGAGGTAGTCTAGATTGGTGAATTAGAAAAATTCATTTGGGATTTAAACCAGGAAAAATCTCCAAGTCTTGATGGTTTCATGATCAACTTATACATATAATTCTAGCACATCATCAAGGGAGATCTTATGAGAATGATCAAGTATGTGCATAAATCAAATAGAATAGGGGGAGGCACAAAATCCAATTTTCTTGCAGTAATTCCCAAGGAAACCAATCCATATATCGTTTTTCACTTTAGGCTCATCTCTCTCATAGTGCTTCCTATAAAATTTTGTCCAATATCATTGCAAACCAGATAAATCCTCTTACCCAATCTTATCTCATATTATAAATGAGGTTTCATGGTCCATAGAAAAATAGTGTATAACATACTTTTAGTACAAGAAGATATTCACTCAAGCAGTTCTCATAAGGAGAAAGGAACAACCATAAAAATTGACATGGCTAATTCCTTTGATAATGTAAATAACTCCTCCCTTTTTCAATTTTTATCCAAATTTAGATTCATTTCTTCGTTTATTCAATGGATTGCAACATGTATCAGTGGCCCCGGAATATGCCCCTTGGTAAATCACATACCATATTCTTTTTTATCTATAAGCAGGGGGTTGTGTCAAGGTTGTCCTTTATCCCCTCTATTATACATCATCATGGAAGGCTCTTTAAGAAGGAAACTGGAACACGAAAGAGTTGCAGGCAATATACCAAGACCCGAGATAGTTTGAAGAGTCAAAATTAATAGCCCCTTGCTATTTTCTAATGATACAATATTATTGGTAGGAGCATATACAATTATGGAAACCAAGTTTAGGAAAGTTTTGGATTTATTTCTGCAAGTCTCTAGTGGATCCATCTACTACAATAAAGGCCAAAATGTCAATTCTTTAATCATTAGAATAATCTCTATAATTTTTTTCGTTTCATATTAAAAAACTAGTCATCATTCACATACCTAGGGATGTCGATCAATAAAAATACCCCTTCCTCCATAATTGGAAAGAAATATTAAACAAAATTAAGAAAAAATTTAATCAATGGGGTGCGTATTGTCGCAACCCAACAGGCCGTGTAGTTCTTACCATGCCAACTCCCTCAACTTTTCCTATCTTCCAGTTCTCAACCCTTCTAGATCCAAAATGCATTACTTTATTATTGGGCCAACAAATAAGAACCTTCTTGTGGAAAGGAGGGAAACAAAACTCCCAAAAGCTTCACTTGGTTAATTAGACAACAGTTCAAAAACCAAAAGAATGTGGGGATTGGGCATAAAAATATCATTTTCTTATGAATATAGCAATGTTTGATAAACTATTTTGGACACTTGTAACATCCCTAGTTTCAATCCTTGCAAATTATAATGTAATTGTATAAATGTGATCTAGGTTGGTGAGCCAGTATGTTTGGGGAAAAGAGCTCGTATTGATTAAAATCGTTGAGGGACAAACTATGTATTATGTACATTGAAATGATTAAAAAAAGTAGTAATCGTTGGCCACGATACAAAAGGGATGAAAATAATGGGGGGATATGATTCCACAAGGGGAGGGGTCCAAGGGGGAAATATTCATGGGTATTAATGTGACCCACATTCCTGAAATTATTATCATTTGGTATAACCTTATATTTGTTGTTCCATGTTCCCAAAACTAATCATTGATTTCATGGAAGAAGGTGGGTGTGAGAGTCACATCCCATAGTTATTGGGGAGAATGGGGCTCAAGTACAATCAAGATTGGGAAAAGTGAGCAGTCAAATCTCTCGAGGAAAAGGAATTTTGTATGGACAAAGAATACATTTTCTTACATGCATATTTTGGGCAACAAGGGAGGAGTCGAGTGTTGAGAAGAGCACTAGTCATGGTATTCTTGAAGGTAGCCATTGTTTGGATTTGTTTTATTCTACAAATGTGGTTTGTGTGCCTATAAAATGGGTTGTAAGCCTGTAGTACATTTTCCTATTTAGTAAATGACTCAAGAGCCTTGTGAAGGTTGTTGTGAGAACACCTAGAGAAATTGAGAGTTCCTTGAGTCCCCAACTTAGAAATTTATTATCCAACCGAGTGCACTGGAATCCCTAATAAATAAATGGTACAAATCGATGGACTGAGAGAAGTGAAGGGGGTACATTTCTTGGGTTGTGTAGGTTGTGGGGAAGAGAGTTGGTGGATTGGAATTATTGTTGGAGTAGAACATGGGTTTTGGGCTACTAAGTGTTATGAGTGAACATCCAAGAGGGTCATATCTCCTTGTGGACTCATAGCCTCAGCTCAAGGGAGGTATGTATTGAGGAAAATATATGAAATGATCTTACTCAAACATTTTCAGATCCTTCTTGGATAAAGAAAGATAGACGAGAATATCACCCTATGTTTATAACCATCAAAACTAATATCCTAATTCACAAGTATTGTTTACAAGTGTTTAGGCTATTTTTTTTATAATTAGAAGATTGTTGAAAAACTCATTTTTTATGTAATTTTATGAATATATCAGATGCTGAAATAAATATAGAGACAGAAGTAAAAAAACAAAGTAAATGATCAACACATGTGAGACATAAAGAAATCCTTTATTTCATTCCAATTCATCAAAGAATCATTCTCTTTACAAAATTTTCTTGAGAAAGTTTTGGACCAAAGTCAAACTTAGACGTCCCAGATGAAACATACAAAAGGAATTCTGACAGAAAATCAAAAACTAAACTTGAAAAGATGGATCATCTTGCCACAGATTGTTGCCCACTAGACTCTACACAATAGCCTTTGTGAGTCATGAAAACTACTTCACAAACAGACAAGTCTACACCGACTATCAAAGATAGATCAACACCTCTAAAAAACAAGTGTCTGAATAATGTAATTCAACCCTAAATCTTGATGTCTACAATAAGACCCTTCTATCATAAAAAAAAATTAGGCTTCTAATGAATTAAGGAATGATTGAAAATTGAATTGTCTCAACAAAAACTCAAGGGAAAACCTTAGTATTCTTCTCCTTTTTTTCTCCTCGTGTTCTTTCCTTTCCTTTTGCCTTTAAGAAAATTAGAATTGGTTGAAGTAGTTGAACTAATTCATTAGTTAAGTTAACTAAAAATTCAACCAACTTTTTAGGTAGGGGGAAAGTAATAAATCATAATAAGGGTGTTTAAATAAATAATAACTAGTAGGTGGGACCCCTTGTGACTCCCTTTAGCTTTTAACAATCATAACACAACTAGTTAATTAAACAAAACATCCCTCCTTGTGACTCCCATCATCACATTCATATTTGACAATTTATTTCAATGATATTTGAAATTATTTTCAAAATATATTACTCATATATCCAAAAAAAAAGCTTGTTGTCCAAAATTTATTAAGTCAACTGTCATCAACAATAAAAAAAAAAAAACTTAAAATCCACATTTCCCACTCTCAGAGGCAATCCTTCCTTTGTTGTTGCTGTCACCTTCTGATATCTATGAATTTTCCTTAGCCTATGTTGAGACTTTAGGCCTAATCTTGTTGATCACATGAGAGAAATTGCCCCTCAAATGCATCTGGGAGGACACAGATTTGTCAGAGCCATTGGAGGGTGAGGAAGGGGCAACAATGGCTTTTCCTTTGTCAGGGGCATGGTGTGCCTCAGTTTTCAACCATTTACTTGCATGGGAGGACTGAACTGGTGAGTGGACAGGGGCGGATGGGACAATTTTATTGATAGGCGGAGGAGTAGGTAAAGACAAGTTAGGCCAACCACGATGTTGGGAGACTGTTGGGTGGACAATCTCTTTCCATCCATCATTTTTGGGAACTTCAGGTTGCAATGACACATGAGGGGCCACGGGGATACCAGGGACCTATGGGGCTTGGAAGGGAGGCCTTTCAGGCCTAGGTTGGACCACTCCTTGCCCAATCCACTTAAAAAACCTAGCCTGAAATAGCTGGCCTAACTCTTGTGAGTCAACATCAAAATGTATGGATAATCTTGGCCTTCTGGGGCCCCTGTTCCAATTACCTCTTCCTTGGTTACCTCTGTCATGGCTAACCCGGTTGAAAAATCTCATTCATGTATGCATAACTGATTAGCATATAATCTCTTTAAAAACCATACGTGACAACTCTTTTTAAAATATGAAATAAATTTTGGCTCAGCAACATATCAGACTCATGCAATCCAATCCATACAAATTGTTTAATCGTTTTCAATGAGAAGAGGGTGAAAAAAGGTTATGGGATATGCGAGGGGTTGTATTGAGTGAAAAAGTGTTAAAATGAGGGGGGAAGACCATGGTTACAAACCAAAGAACATATAATTGTAATCCATCCAAGAAATTGTGATTTCAAACTGTTATAATACAGAGTTCCTCTTAACTATAATTAAATTTTAGGAATAGGGAGTGAGTAATGAATATGGGAAGGCGAGGGGATTGTAATTAGAGAAAAGTGAAATAATGGTAAGGGAAAAGAGAAGATATTGTTCATAAGACCAACTAAGTAATCCATAAAATAATTATGTATTTAATGCAAACGTTTCAACACTAACCAAACAATTGTTGTGATCAATTAACAATTACTAGGTATAAGTTAATCATTATTGTGTGTTAAACTTGCTCATTGTTCTCATTTAAACCCTTAACACCTTCAATTAATCACAGTGTCATCATAATATGCCTTCTAAAACAACCTGTACAAGGATTTTGTTTCCTCTCACTTCTTATTTTCTTAACATTTAACACAATTCTAATGAACACACAGTCATTTGTATCGACTCTGTTCAACATCCAAAACATCAACCATTGTCATAACAATCTTTCAAATTAAGCACAGACACAAGTTCCTTTAAAATCGTGCCTGATTCCATTCCTCAATTCAATTTAACAATTAAATTGTAATGAACCATATTGTTATAAAACCCGTGCCCATCTCTGATACGATGCACAATATCCATAACGTACAAAATAGACAGCCAAGTCACAACTATCACGATTTTAAATTTAAATACTCCCGATTGGAAATTAAAACACACAACAACCATTATTTCAACTTAACCATGTTGTAGGAAACCCACATAGACCAACACATAACGCAAGAAGCATTGTTGTGACTTTACATGTTTAATTTCTCTGAATCAAAACATAAAACAATGTTGAGTTATCGATCCAATACCAGGAGACAACAATGGTATGCCCAATTCCATTTCTCAAATCAACCAATTTAAACCATGTTGAACTATCGAATCAATTTCCACAATAAAATAATATAGTGATTATACATCAATAATAAAAACCACTGTCAACTCTATTAACATAGACAACCAATAATCAACCAGTGTTGAAGATACTCCACCAACTCATAACAGTCAACCATGTGCCCGACCAAAAATAATTGGTTCATTTATCAAAATCGGTCTTAAAATAATCAAGGGTGGGATCTGAGTCATTAAGGGTTCGTCGATGGAACCAACATAGGGAGACTGGATTCGACCACACCAACTGTAGAGGAGAACCCTTCGAAACAACACAGTGGACACACATGCCACATAACCAATAGCTTGCAAGACAGGGTGACTACTCACTAGGTAAGAGAGATTACGAACAAAGGAGGAGAGGCTTCTTACTGGCCTGTAATAAAGCTGAGAACACGCAGGGAATAACCCTTGTGGTTTTCCAATCAACACGAATGAAGTTGATATAAGAACAAATCCATGAAATAGAAACCAACCCTAAAGCAAGCCCCTTGGCATAATAACCATCATAACCAACTGTGCAGACATCAATAATCATGAACAAGCCCACAACCAGGTGAAACGATATACAATAACACAAGGTGGTTCGAAAACAAAACCAGCAACCCCATAACATCAAATATGACTGGGTATGGTGACAAGAACTGTGTGGAGACAACCAACAAGTCTGGACTGATTGAATCCTCCAAAAAAACCCATAAATACAACCAAGAGCCTTCATGGCTTCTACCACTCATAATAATCAATGAAGTTGTGACTTTAACCATCCAATTTTCCCATTTGCAATGAAAACCACACAAAGAACCATTTTAGAGAAACACCAGAGTTCACACAATTGCCAGCCTTAAGAAAAACACAGACCAATACATCACCGAGCCAGCATCTATTTCATAAATAGAGCGAGTTCATGGATGGAGAAAAAAACATACCTGTAACCAAAAATCCTTAAAAACGCAATCTTGGTCGGGCAGTTCTTCCCTTTCCTGAAAATCAGAGCTTAATCATAGCGAACAACAATTGAACAATAGCCAAGCTAGGGTGATGGCTAGTGGGAGAGGTATGGAGTGATATGCAGTAAATGCATATCGCTTCCATCCTTTACTCATTCAACTACTTAGTACACGCCAACCAACCATGCATTAATCCATTCAATTAATCTATGCATTTAAACCAACATCCATTACTTTTCAAATGTTTCACCCTATATCCCATTAACCATTTCCAAACATACCATAACACATATTTAATGTGCCTTCATATAATTCAATACATCGAATTTCCACTAAATTTGTTAGCTAGGACTAACAATAATCCTTTTAATTTCATTTTCATATAATGTAGCATAGCATAGTATAGTATAGGATAGCTTAGTTTCTTTTCATTAGATTTTTCCATAGGTCTATTTTCTATTTTCTATTGCTCTTATTTCCTCTTATAACTAACATGTGTCTTGTGAAGGTACAACATGTGACAATTCATGGCTTAAACATCAATTCCATAACCGTGAATATTAGCCGTTCATACAAAGAATTTGGAGCTTAGAGCATGAAACCGACACATATCATGCATTATCCATTTGCCATTATATCGTAAATAAAACTAAGATATCATCATCAATCAAGTAGAACCATGTAAGAAGTGTCAAACAACATCATAACATCAAATAAGAACCAGATCTGATCCTCCAATCTACAAGGGGGCCCCACCTACTAGTATTATATATATATCTCATTTAGCTTATAATTAATAGGCTTTAGCAATACTTCGCAGACGAGATCCTCGTTGTGATTTCTATCGTCAACAAACTGGCGAATCCAAAGGGAAATTTATTTTCAACAGATTTAAAACTCAGAACACATGGTTTCACAGACCAAGAACAACGGATCAAAAAGTTATAACCAAGAAGATTATGCAACAGGGGGAAGTGAGCGGATTAAATGGAAAAATGACCGAGAATTTTGGGAGTAATTCATGAAAAATGTTAAGTATGAGGGGGTTTTACCACTATGTGCATAATCATTCAACTGGAATCTGCTCTTTACTTCAAGGAGAAAAATTATGGACTTGCTCTTTTAAATTATCAAATGGATGCAGAAGCGGGAGATAACCAATTTCTTTAAAAGACAACAGTGAAAGTAGATAGAAAATTCAAGTTCTTTCAGGGGGAACATCATATCAGTTGTGTAAGCTTGATTGTTATTGACTAACAATATCTTGCAGGGGTGTCACTATGGAATAATTGATCCAACATCTTATCCTTGACCAAAATCAACTAAAAGAAAAAAAAGAAATAAAATCATGACAAGATCAAAACTGCAAAATTTATAACAGCAGAAATAAAATGACGGAAATGTAAAAGCAGTAGGAAAATGTTAAAAACAGAAACCAGAAATCAAACTACTTTCAAAGCATAAATGAAAAACAGTGAAAAAAATGAAGCAGAGCTAGACTACTATTATACATGAAATCCAAACAACATTAGAACTTTTCAAGTTGGTTCCACTAATGTTTCAAGTGAGAATCATTAGTACGGTAGGAAAACAATCGCTCCTATAAATATTTTAGAATGTAAGAGTTAGTACCTAGGACAAAAGAGATTTTGAAAGGACCCAACCATAACACTTGAAACTCTGAGGTAATTAACAACCTTTTAACGTATATCATTAGATCATCAAGATATATGTGAATATTGATCAATTCGTCAAGAGTTATTTGTATAGGTCTTTTAAAAGTGGTACTTGCATCAGGTAATCCAGAAAGAATACATTCATAAGTCACAGTACCCCAATCAGTGATAAAGGTGTTTTTGTAAGCATCTGCCCCTTTTACCTTGATTTGATTGTAACAAAAAAAATTGTCAAGTAAGGGGAGGAAAGCGATCTTTCATAATAGCCCAATGGAATGGGAGAAAATTGATGAAAAAGTTAATATGATCAGTCAATTTCGGAACAGATATCAATTTGGAAATCCATTCAGGGTATTTGACTGGAAGGGAGATTCCAGCCTTCAAGGATTTTTCCAAATCCCCTCGAATAGTTGCTTCCCATGCGGGGTTGACATGCATTTTTTTTTGCCTAATTGGTTCCATGTATTTCTTGATGGGGATAGCATGTTGTATAAGACCAGGGTCAAAACCAGGAAGATCCTCATAAGACCAATCAAAAGCATTTTGAAATTCACCAAGTATCTTGGAAAACTTCATTTTCTCTTCATCGAAACATTGGGCACCCATTTTAACTTTCTTTGGAGACTTGGGTGTCCCAATGTTCAAGGAGATGGTTTCAACCGCCTTCCTTTTTTATTCTTCCTCTTTGTGTTTCTCTTTATTTCTTACATCACTCAATGAAAACGAACTCTCTAGAGGAGTCAAGCCTTTAGGAATCTTTTTATATTCTATGGATATAATTTCCTTGGGCTCAAAAGGTTCATTTTGAATGAAAGCACAAATGATCTCATCGTTAGGGAAGACCTACCAAGATTCTATATTGTCAGGGATATGTGGATGATATAGAGATTGAAAAGTACAATCAGGTCTATGTGGCAGAAGTTGTCAATTAGGAGAGGATGCAAAAATAGCTAAAAGATCATCCATTGAGTTCAATTACCTCTTAACATGAGTGATGTTGAAAGATAATAGGTTCAAGATAAGTGCCCAAACAGTTTGGGTGTATCATTTCATCAACTTGTTGTTAGGGGAGTAAATCTTACATAGAATCTTCACAACAAGCTCGGAATCCCCAAAAACTGAAAGGTGACCACATCCAATATTATAGGCGTTTTCAATGCCTAGTAATAAATCTTTTAATTCAGTGACATTGTTCGTGAAAGAAAACTCCAACCTATAAGAAAAGTTATGGATTTTTCCTACATGAGAAATCAAGATAATGCCAGCTCTGTTACCTTCATTAGAGCATGAACCATCAAAGTGAATGTGCCACATACCATCATCCAAATCAATCTGTTCCAAGGGGGTATTATCTTCCTCATCAAATATGGAATACACCCCTAGGTCCTCTTCGACATAGTTCACGTTAGGTTTTGGGACACTTTCTATGTAAGGTGAAATCCTTCCCTCTCTAAGGACTATAATTTTTTTATCATTTTGAGGAACAGATAAATGTGTTCCGTCGAGTGAGAGGTATCCACCTGTTAAGGCTTTCCAATCTATTCCTAAGATAATTGAGAAATTTCTTACTGGCATATAAATTACCTGAATACTAAGGGTTGTCCTTATTTCAGGGTGTGATCACAAAACCAAGGTCACATCTTTAATATCGCATATGTTCGTTTGTTGTAGACTATTATAGGAGAGCATGCTTCTGGCGTTTTCATTTGTACAAGACAAACCTAGATCTTCCATAATAATCTTTGACATCACACTTTCTCTCGAACCAACATCAATGAGGCAACAATGGGAAATCGTATCCATAATCTTTACAGAAATTTAAAAAGGGGGATTTTTTACAGGGTATCTAAAGTTATGTACACCTACTTTATTTACAGATGAATGCTCTTCATTTACCTCTTCAGAGAGGTTGGCTACAACATAATATTTTCCTTCCATGAATTGTTTCAGATGCCTCTGTTGTTCAGGGACAACAACCATGTCCAGAAGGGTGGCATATACTTTGATGTTGGCCAACTTATTCATAATATTATATTTGGAAGAGGGAGAGGGGGAGTTGTTTCTTGACTATCAGGAACCTTAGGGACCTGAACCGTAGTAGCTGGTGAAGATGAGCTAGGGCTAGAAGAATTGCACGGAGGATCATATTTTCCTTTGGGAACATAGGATTTGTTCCTAGTATTGATGATCATGACATCTCCTGGCTCTGCAAAATCTAGGACATCGATGGTAGTTTCTGATCTTTTACCAAATATCTTATCTCTGGCACTCTTCCTTACCTCACATGTGGCTTCTTCATGGTGTTCCTCGCAAAATTTACACCAACTTTGAGGCAAGATAACTTTAGTCTAAAAATTATTTTCAATTGGATTCCTAAAGGGGGGTGCAGAAGAGGATGAAGCTCCAGGGGTTAGAGAGGAGAAATTTCCCTTTCTCTCATACACTATCATACAATTATCCATATCTTGTACTAGATGTAAGAGGGTGGACATGTATGTCTGTTTAACCAATTATCCCTGGGGAAGACCTGATCTTTCGAGTTGTTCTTCATACTCTAAACAAGTATGCAGAGATGAACCAAGATTATCAATGGATTTTTCCTCAAGCCTATGATGATAGGGGTAAGGTAATGCATGAAAGTGGCTTGGTTATGAGGTCGAATGAGTTCATGGATTTGATTGTATAACTTGGTGAAATGCAAGTTGAATGACTTGATGGTCTCACCATCCTTATAGGTGATGTTATTGTACTCCTGTAACTACTTAGTTGGGCTTTTAGATTGCCCATAGGTAGATATGAACCAATAAACTAACTCCTCCCAACTAGATATAATCTTAGGAGGAAGGTCAAAGAAATCGGTCACAGCCTTTCCTTCTAAGGAATTGACGAACAAGCACATGCAAGTCTCATTGTCATTGGCTCATATATTGTGACAGGCATTAGAAAATGCCACCATGTGTCCATTTGTAGTGAGAGTTTTATTTCTCGAAAACCTAGGGAGATTCTATTTGAACTTAGGAAGTAGATGAGTAGTAGGTGTTAGGTTAAGAGGAGAGGATGCATACCACGGTGTGGTTGTGGCGTCTTATTCAAACTGAAAAGCCCATACTTTTTAATGACTTTGGTGGGATTTGTGGTAGATTGGACGGGGATATGGTTGCTATATAATCTACCAATCAATGATGAATATGAATACTGAGAGGAAGAAGAACTTCCAGTGCCACCAGAGCCACCATTAGATGTCATCTTTTAGACAATAGGCAAGGGAGAGAAGGACGAATTGGATGAATCATACGAAGTTCTCTTTAGAGAAATTTGTTGGGTTGAAAACACAATGTTCCTTCTTCCTATTTCAGTAATAGGATTAATTTCAGGTGAAAAACCTCTTCTTCTTTTTCTAGAAACACGAGAGTCTAAGGAAATGAAAGTAAGGCCAAAACTGAAGGAACAAGAAGGTTGATGTTGATTTCTAGGTTATCTACATCTAGCTTCCCAATGTTTTTGGGCACTAATATCTCGTTCAATTATTGCCAATGAATGATTAAGCTCAGCACGAGTATTGGCAATGTCTAAAATGGTGTTGAACAAATTCAAGGCAATGTTGGATTGATCTTAAAGACCAGGCTCAATATTGGTTTGCCTTGCAACATGCACAGTCATTAAGAAATAAAATAGTCAAAGAATCAATATCAGAAAAACAAATGTATTCGATGCTAATTAAGCATAAACATTAACCAAAGATATATTGAAGATCTCCCCAGTATGGTCGCCAAATAAATGTTGAGGAAAAGATTTGAAATGATCTTACTCAAACATTTTCATATCCTAGTTGGCTAAAGTAAGATAGATAGGAATATCACCCTATGTCTACAGCCATCAAAATTGATATCCTAATTCACAAGTATTGTTTACAAGTTTTTAGGTTGTTTTTTTATAATAAGAAGCTTGTTGAAAAACTCATTTTTTATGTAATTTTCTGAATATATAAAATTCTGAAATAAATATAGAGAGAGAAGTAAAAACACCAAGTCAATGATCAACACATGTGAGACATAAAAAAATCCTTTATTTCATTCCAATTCATCAAAGAATCGTTCTCTTTACAAAATTTTCCTGAGAAATTTTTGGACCAAAGTCAAACTTAGATGTCCTCGATGAAACAGACAAAAGGAATTATGACATAAAATCAAAAACTAAACTTGAAAAGTTGGGTCACTTGCCACAGATTGTTTCCCACTAGACTCTGCACAATAGCCTTTGTCAGTCATAAAAACTAATTCACAAACAGACAAGTCTACACAAACTATCAAAGATAGATCAACACCTCTAAAAAACAAGTGTTTGAATGATGTAATTCAGCCCTGAATCTTGTTGTCTACAATAAGACCATGCTATCATAAAAAAGAGTTAGGCTTCTAAAGAATTAAGGAATGAATGAAAACTGAATTATCTCAACAAAAACTCAAGAGAAAACCTTAGTATGTTTTTCCTTCTATGCTGCTCTTGTTCCTCCCTTTCCTTTTTCCTTTAAGAAAATTAGAATTGGTTGAAGTAGTTGAACTACTTCATTAGTTAAGTTAACTAACAATTCAACCAACTTTTTAGTTAGGGGGAAAAGTAATAAATCATAATAAGGGTTTTTAAATAAATAATAACTAGTAGGTGGGACCCCTTGTGAATCCCTTTATCTTTTAACAATCATAACACAACTAGTTAATTAAACAAAACATCCCTCCTTGTGACTCCCATCATCACATTCATATTTGACAATTTATTTCAATGATATTTGAAATTATTTTCAAAACATATTACTCATATATCCCAAAAAATAGCATGTTGTCCAAAAATTTTGAAGTTAACTGTCATCAACAATAAATAAAATAAAACTTAAAATCCAAATTTCCCACTCTCAAAGGCAATCCTTCCTTTGTTGTTGTTGTCGCCTTTTGATCTCTCTGAATTTGCCTTAGGTTGTGATGAACCTTTAGGCCTAATCTTGTTGATCACATGAGAGAAATCGTCCCTCAAATGCATCCAGGAGGACACAGATTTATCAGAGCCATCGGAGGGTAAGCAAGGGGAAACAATGGATTTTCCTTTATTAGGGGCGTGTTGGGCCTTGGTTTTGAACCTTTTACTCACATGGGAAGACTGAATTGGTGAGTGGAAAGGGGTAGTTGGGACAATTCTATTGATAGGTGGGGGAGCAGGTAAAGACAAGTTAGGCTAGCCACAATGTTGGTTGACTGTTAGGTGGACAATCTCTTTCCATCCATCATTTTCTGAACTTCGGGTTGCAATGAGACATGATGGGGCACGGAGATACGAGGGAACTCTAGGGCTTGGAAGGGAGGCCTCTCAGGCCTAATTTGGGTGACTCCTTTCCCAATCTAATTAAAAAACCCAGCCTGAAAGAACTGGCCTAACTCTTGTGAGTCAGCATCAAAGTGTATGGAGAATCTTGGCCTTCTAGGGCCCCTATTCCAAGTACCTCTTCCTTGGTTACATCTTCCATGGATACCTCAGATGAAAAAGATCATAAATGTATGCATAATTTATTAGCACATAGTCTCTTTAACAACCATACATGACAACTCTTTTTAAAATATGAAATAAATTTTGGCTCAGCAACATATCAGACTCATGCAATCCAATCCATACATTTTTTTTAATCGTTGTCAATGAGAAGGGGGTGAACAAAGGTTATGGGATATGCAAGGGGTTGTATTGAACAAAAAAATGTTAAAATGAGGGGGGAAGACCGATGTTACTGCTCATAGAAAAAAACAATCAACTGTAATGTAAACCAAAGAACATATCACTGTAATCCATCTAAGAAACTATGATTTTAAACTGTTATAATACAGAGTTCCTCTTAACTGTAATTAAATTTTAGGAATAGGGAGTGAGTAATGAATATGGGAAGGCGAGGGGATTGTAATTAGTGAAAAGTGAAATAATGGTAAGGGAAAAGAGTGGATACTGTTCATAAAACCAATTAAATAATCCATAAAACAATTATGTATTTAATGCAAACATTTCAACACTAACCAAACAATTTTTGTGATCAATTAACAATTCATGTGTATAATTTAACCATTACTATGTGTTAAACTTGCTCATTGTTCTAATTTAAACCCTTGACACCTTCAATTAATCACAATGTCATCATAATATGCCTTCTAAAACAACCTATACAAGGATTTTGTTTCCTCTCACTTCTTCTTTTCTTAGCATTTAACACAATTCTAATGAACACACATTCATTTGTATCAACTATGTTCAGCATCCAAAACATCAACCATTGTCATAACAATCTTTCAAATCAAACACAAACACAAGTTCCTTTAAAATTGTTCCTGATTCCATTCCTCAATTCAATTTAACAATTAAATTGTAATGAACCATACTATTATTAAACTCATATTCATCTTTGATATGATGCATGATGTCCATAACATACACAATAGACAACCAAGTCACAACTATCACAATTTTAAATTGAAATACTTTTGATTGGAAATTAAAACACACAGGAACCATTATTTCAACTTAACCATGTTGTAGGAAACCCACACAGACCAACACATAACACAAGAAGCATCGTTTTGACTTTGCATGTTTAACTACTCCAAATCAAAACATCAAACGATGTTGAGTTATCAATCCAATACAAGGAGACAACAACGGTATGCCCAATTCCAGTTCTCAAATCAACCAATTTAAACCATGATGAACTATCAAATCAATTGCCACAATAAAACAATACAGTTATTATACATCAATCATAAAAATCACTGTCAACGCTATTAACATAGACAACCAATAATCAACCACTGTCAACGATACTCCACCAACTCATAATAGTCAACCATGTGCCTGACCAAAAATAACTCGTTCATTTATCAAAATCAGACTTAAAATAATCAAGGGTGGGCTCTCAGTCATCAAGGGTTCGTCGGTGGAACCAACATAGGGAGACTGGAGTCGACCACACCAATTTCAGAGGAGAACCCTTCGAGACAACACAATGGACACACAGGCCACATAGCCAATAGCTTGCAAGATAGGGTGACTTCTCACCATGTAAGAGAGATTACAAACAGAGGAGCAGAGGCTTCTTACTAGCCTGTAATAACGTCGAGAACACATAGGGAATAACCCTTGTGGTTTTCCCCAATCAACCTGAATGAAGTTGATATAAGAACATAGTCATGAAATAGAAACCAACCCTGAAGCAATCCCCTTGGCATAATAGACATCATAACCAACTTCACAGACATCAATAATCATGAACGAGCCCACAATCAGGTGAAATGATATGCAGTGACACAAGGTGGTTCAAAAACAAACCCAACAACCCCATAGCAACAAATATGACTAGATATGGTGAAAATAACTATGTGGAGACAACCAGCAAGTCTGGACCGAATGAACCCTCCAAAAAAAACCCATAAATACAACCGAGAGCCTTCATGGCTTCTACCACTCAGAATAATCAATAAAACTATGACTTTAACCATCCAATTTTTCCATTTGCAATGAAAACCACACAAAAACCCTTTCAAAGAAATACCAGAGTTCACACAGTTTCTAGCCTTAAGAAAAACACAGACGAATACATCACAGAGCCAACATCTATTTCATAAACAAAGGGATTTCATGGATGGCGAAAAAAAAAATATACCTATAACCAAAAATCCTAAAAAATGCGAGCTTGGTCAAGCAGTTCTTACCTTGCCTGAAAGTTGGATCTTAACCACAATGAACAACAATTTAAAAATAGCCAAGCTAGGGTGACATCTAGTGGGAGAGGTATGGAGTGATGTGCAGTAAATGCATGTCACTTCCATCCTTTACTCATTCAATTACATAGTACACACCAACCAACAATTCATTAATCCGTTCAATTAATCTATGCATCGAAACCAACATCAATTACTTGCCAAATGTGCCACCCTATATCCCATTAACCATTACCAAACATACCACAACGCATATCGAATGTGCCTTTATATAACTCAATACATCAAATTTCCACTAACTTTGTTAGCTAGGACTAACAATAATCCTTTTAATTTCATTTGCATATAATGTAGCATAGCATAACATAGTATAGGATATCTTAGTTTCTTTTCATTAGATTTTTCCATATGTCTCTTTTCTATTTTCTATTGCTCTTATTTCCTCTTATAACTAACATGTGTCTTGTGTAGGTACAACATGTGACAATTCAAGGTTTAAACAACAATTCCATAACCGTGAATATAAGCAATTCATACAAAGAATTTGGAGCTTAGAGCATGAAACCCACACATAACATGCATTATCTATCTGTCATTATATCGCAAATAAAACTAAGATCTCATCATCAATCAAGTAGAACCCTGTAACTAGTGTCGAACAACAACATAACATCAAATAAGAACCAAATTTGATCCTCCAATCTACAAGGGGGTCCCACCTACTAGTATTATATATATCATTTAGCTTATAATTAATAGGCTTTAGAAATACTTTGCGGGCGAGAACCTCGTTGCGATTTATATCGTCAACAATATGTTGTTGAGGGAAAATGAACAACAATACCTATGGCTAAGAGCTTCATCCTTCGTATGGAGGAATTTGGTTATATTTATAAATAGATAATTTTATGTTGTGTTTATTATGATTATTCGTTGTGTAAATGAATATTTGAATGATTTGTTTTCTTGTGTGCTTGCTAGATGCATTCACATTTTCATAAATGTTATTAGATGCATGGGTAAATCAACATGTTGTTTGATGTAATTTTTATGGGTTTGTTGCCCCTTCGTTTATTTTATAATTATGGGGCGTTTGTTTTTAATTTTATGTATTAGCAGGCTAAGTAGTTTCTATAGTGACGGGACTTAGCTTGTAGGTTGGGTACCTTACATAATGGTATAAGAGATTTTTTTTTCAACATTGGACTTGTATGGGACTGAGATCAATATGAAGTTGGTAAAATTGTCATCTTAGAGTTTGAGTTGTGTTGAATTTGGAAAAGCGGTAAAATCTGAGTGAAATTACCAAATTTCTAGAAATATTCAAGTCGGAATTGCACTCATAATGGTTGTTATGGAGGGGTAATTTTGACTTCCAAGTGAATGAATTTGGCGTAGAAAATCGAGTCGAGAATTTTCACGATGGTCACGATGGTTGCGAGATGGAAATATGGAAAAATAACTAAGTGAATAAAGGACTTACGTGCACTGAATATTGGCATTGCACGGTGCATAATTGGTGGTGATTGTGGAATATTGGTGCATAATGAGTGTGCTAAATATTGGCGTTGTACAGTGCAAAATTGATGGTGTGAGAAGAATATTGTTGCGTAGTGCAAGTGTGATCCAGATTATTTTTGGAAAGAAATGAAAGCAGAGAAATTACAATGAAATACTCATGAAAATTGTCAGAAATAGAGAAATACAACAATAATTGATTTATATTAATGAAAGAATTGTAAAGAGACTGTAAAAATGCAAAGTGCAAGATTGGCTAGAATGGTGGCAGCTTTATTTCTGAGAAGAGATGTGACGGCTATGCTCATTTGCAAGAAAATTATTACAATGAGGCTCTCAAGGCCTTTTTTTATGATAAAAATGAATTCCAAAACCCTAGACATCCAAAAACCTAACCCTAGGAGATGAAACACCAAAAGTCATGCGGGCCCCATTTGGGTAAGTTAGTACATTAACTTCCGAGGGTCGTAACATTTGCATACGATCTCTATTTTAGGCACGTGATAGCTCGTTGGAAAGTTATTTTAGAGAACTACACATCACATCATAAAACTCTGACTCCATCTACAATCTGATTGTGGCAAGCCAAGAAAACACTGTTTAGGGCCCCAAAACGGTCCTGGAAGTACAACAAGATGTGTTGACATGAAAACATACAAAATAATCCACTTGGATTAGGTGGAAGGCCACCAGTATCCATCCGGAAGATGTGTAGTGCTTCAGACAACCCGAGAAGTGTAGAACCTAAAATTACAAAGAAGTACAAAAAAACGTGTTGCACTAAAAAATGACAAGAGGAGCCAGTTGGAACAAGTGGGTGGCCACCAATATCCACCTAGATCAATCCTCTCCCCTTAGGAAGAAATGGTCTCCATTGTGTTGAGTGCCCAAGGAAGAGGGAAAATAATTTTCCGAATCTGAAGCTTGGTGAGATACGTGCCTTGTTGGAGAAGTTGTGCTTCTTGGATTGTAGAAGACTGTCACAAACCTATTGTTGGAAGAGTTCCACCAACATGTTGTCTCTAGTTTGGATGGGGCATTGTGTAGGCACCATTGTAGGTGAAGAAACAATATCTTATGTCTCTTCGATAATTTTATCTTGCTAGATAGAAGGTGTTGAGGCTGCAGTGGTTGTAGTGGTCTTCTGTGCATCCTTTGAATATACTGTGAAGAGGATGAATTTTGCAGTATGAAATATTACCTTGCGGGGTTGTTGTGGTGGAGCAGTAGTCGGAACTACCTCTGGTATCCTATAGAGATGACTTCCAAAGTAATAATGACACTACGGGGTCTAGGCTCATAGACAGCATGATGTTTCCACATATATGGTTGGCCCAAAAAAACATCACATACATCAAGAGGGGCAATATCACACACTACCTCATCCTTTAAGGGATGGATTCCATAGGACATACGACACTGATGGCTGACGCGAAGATCTCATCACTGGTGAAGCCACCCATTGTTGTATGGTTGTGGGTGTAGTGTTGTCGACAACCCCAACTATTTGACCACCTCAACTCAGATGAGGTTCTTCTTGTTGTCGTTATCAAAAATGAAATACAATGGGGTCCCCTTCACCCACATCTATGAACGGAAAAGGCATTCCCCCTCTTCAAGATCTACTAGTTCCTCTAGCTGAATTGTTGTGGTCGTGACAATAGCAGTGGGGTATGTGTCGATGATCTGTCTGTTTTCAATATTTTCGGGATCGGATTCTGAATCAGGGTTCGGCTCTGTGTCTTTCACCTTGGCCACCAATGACTATTTCGAGCGACATTCATCGGTTTTGTGCCAGGGGATTTTGTGGAAGTCACACCAATTCCCAGTCTCATTCTTCATTTTTAATTTACCCTTTTTGTCCCATGTCTTGGATTGGTTGTCTAGAGGTTGTTGGTTAGAGTCGTTTTTACGGTGCTTTGGTTGTTGCAGACTTGCAGACAAAAATTCTCATTTGTTCTGGTGCCTAAATTTGTACTCGATTTTGACAGAATATCGATAGGCAGCTCCCAATGATGAGATGTTTAGGAAATCCATTTCGGTTTGGATGTACCTATGTAGAGCCCCGCAGTATTTTAGAACCAGATATCGCTCAGAGTCTTCGATACCCATCTTTATGCTCAAGGTATGGAAAGTATTTGTGAACTCCGACACTGTTTGGATCTTCTCTTGCCATATTGTGGTCCATCTCATGCACTGGTCGTCATAGTTATTTGTGACTTTCATTAGAATACTAAATCATCGAAAATGGCAGGTGCCTGCGCCGATAAATGCTATATTCACGCAAATTGATGGATAATATAATTTTTTTTTTTACCACGTCCAAAGAGTCTGACATGTATAAATAAAGTTAACACGTCCATTGATTGTAATAATACTGTGATCGGGTGATGTCAACATATTGAAACAAACTGGCAACAGTTCTTCCTAATTACCACAACATGAGATTCATTTCTGGATGTATAAGATCTTCAATCCAACGCAGACAAAATGACCTTCCATCCTCCATCCTCCTTAGATATTTCCTTATTGAGTGATTCTATCAATGTATTTAAATCACACAAGAAATCCCAGCTCCAATCGATATAAAAATTTGGTTATGATATTGAGACAAGATGGTAACAACTCCTAATTACAACAACTTGAGATTCATTTCTAGATGTACACGATCTTCAATCCAACGCATACAAACTGACCTTACCTCCTCCTCCTTCCTTCTTACATATTTCCTCATCTATCCATTCTCTCACGATATTAACATTATTTATCAATCTATTTAAATTACAATAGCTCTTCGTCTGTCTCGACAATAACACTCTTCAGTGCAATCTATTCATATCATCTGTCCATCTAATCTATTCATAGTAGAATTTGATCGACTTATTATTTTGGCGATGGAGAAATATTGCATCATGCTTCCCTGTGCAGTGGCTGCAGTGATATTCTTATTTTCATGCGTTTCAGCGAATTTCTACAATGACTTTGACATCACATGGGGATTCGATCATGCTAAGATACTTGAAAATGACTATCGAATGCAGCTTTCTCTGGACAAGGCATCAGGTACGTCTACAGTTCAATAAATCACTTTCTTCAGCACGGTATATATCCATCTGTTATTCTTACAGCAAGTAGAGGAGATGTTATTCAATATAATTTTATTAACGTGCCTCAACACTCAAGTTCGTCGTTTTAATCCAAGAAAGAGTATCTGTTCGGAAAATTTGACTTGCAAATGAAGTTGGTACCTGGAAATTATGGTGGCACTGTCACTACATTCTGCGTAAGTCTAACAAATTCAAGGTTCCCTACAATTTAACTTATTTTTTAGTATCAAAGAGATATTTCATGTTGACTTATTTCAAGATATAATATAATATTTTGATTTAACAATACTGTCCCATTTGCAGCTTTCCTCTTAGGGTTCTAACCATGACGAAATAGACTTTGAATTCCTGGGGAACCTTTCCGGTGATCCATATATTATGCATACGAATATCTATTCTCAAGGTCTGGGCAAGAGAGAGCAACAATTTTACTTGTGGTTCGACCCTACAACAACTTTTCATACATATTATGTTCTTTGGGATGCACAACAAATAATGTAAGTAGTTATCTAGATTCATCTCGTGAGTCTAACTTGTTTCTCCCATAATCATGCAACTTTCTAACATCTAGGATTCGTCATTCCATGCCTCTGCAGATTCTCAGTGGACGGTACTCTGATTAGAGTGTTCCCCAACACTGAGGACTTGGGTGTGCCTTATCCCAACAAAAAACCAATGAAATTTTACTCTAGCCTTTGGAATGCAGACGATTGGGCTACTAGAGGTGGCCTTGTAAAGACTGACATCTCCCTTTTGATAAATTGTGAAGCAAAGAGAAATGCAGAGAGAAGAGAATAGAACAGTATATTGAAATGTATGAAGAAGTACAGAAGAAGTACAGATGAAGTACAGAACCTGATTACAATGCAAGAAGGTTGAGCTAAATA
The DNA here is from genome assembly GCA_010110895.2 of Picea sitchensis. Classification (NCBI taxonomy): domain Eukaryota; kingdom Viridiplantae; phylum Streptophyta; class Pinopsida; order Pinales; family Pinaceae; genus Picea; species Picea sitchensis. Next base: position 151,934 of record SNQJ01S0025681.1, read on the forward strand.
GGCTCAAGAAAGACAAAAATAGAAAGTACAATTGTCCAGTACAGCTGGCATACACTCAGACTGTTGAGGGTACAATATATTTAACACTCCCTCTTAGACTCAACAGTTACAATCATCAGCACTCACTATGCCTAAGTGTTGTCTCTGAAAATCAAAAACTGACTTTCCTAGTGGCTTTGTGAAGATATCAGCAAGTTTATCTCTAGAACCACAAAATTGTAGTGTAATATCACCATTATTGACTAGCTCGCGTATGAAATGAAACCGAGTGTCAATGTGTTTACTTATCTTGTGAAACACATGGTTCTTAGATAATGCAATTGCTGATGTATTGTCACAGAAAATATGAGTTGGATCCTTTTCTGTTTGTTACATGTCTTTCAATAATCTTCTCAGCCATACAACTTGACATGAAGCTGAGGTAGCAGCTACATACTCTACCTTTGCAGAAGATATGGATACAATTGGCTGCTTCTTTGATGCCCATGAAATCAGGTTCGTGCCCAGTTGAAAAACATATCCTGATGTGCTTTTCCTGTCATCGAGGTTGCTTGCAAAGTCACTATCTGTGTAACCAAAAAGTTGATTACTATCAGATTTAGTGTACCA